>VZTL01060137.1:0-22243 GCA_013400535.1 Scopus umbretta
ATGGTATTAAAAGTGAGAATCTGCTAAGAACCTTCCTGGAAGACACATTTAAAGGAGTTGCTTCATAAAGCAAGCCTGCTATTTACAAGTCCTAAGCAACTTAATTTTAAAACGCACAGCTTTCTCAACAGAGGGGTNTGTTGCTCGTGAGCTCTTGCCTAACCCAACAGCTTTTCTTTAGCAAATTGCTAGAATGGTGTATTGAGTCAACTTCCCTTTTTCTTGTCTCTTTCTCTTTTTAAAAAAAAAAAAAAAAAAAAAAAGACAAAAGTTGAATTTAAAAACAGACTGTAGGGACTTTAATTGGCTTCTGATCCAAATTCTTCAATACAGAATGGTAAGGACAGTATAATTCTCTCAAATTCTCTTGACAAAACATAAAATATGCAGTATTTTATTGAAGTCTTTCCAGCTCTCTATGTTCCTGACAGATTCTCAGACAAGAGAAGAGTTCTTCATGATTAACTGGTGCTCCACATATCTCATCTTCTGCATATACATTTCCACCAAATAGAACAGCATTTCTTACACCCAAGGTGAGTGTTCTGTGCAATACAGCACAGGATTTTGTGAGACGAGGCGTATCGCTGCTCTCCACCAAACTGCGTACACCTCGAGACATCCCAGCCACCATCGGAAGAGATGGATAATAGTTGCCACTAGCTGGGCCAACTGTTTACCAGGGTACCTGCTATTTATACACTAAATGACATACATTCTTGCCATTACCAGGAAAAGGTAAGGATTTCCCACCGCACAGTGTTTCTAACAGGTGTCTGAATCCTGCCTGCTCTATGACCAGGGAAGAGGTACTCAATTAGTCAGGATGTCAAGATATAAACTACAATTGCTTTGCTAACTCAGGAGCCTGCATCCTAAAGAGAAGGTACAGTATAAGAAGTAAGGACACAATTAAGATTGTAAGTATTTATTTATATTCAAAGTTTTTTATCCAATAATATACAGCTTTACCCAATAATATACTGTTTACCATAGGTACACAGTGATCTAATAAAAAATGCAACTAGCAAAGCCTTTGCAAATATAGTTAGAATTTATCCTTGTTTCCAGTGATAATTAAAACAGGTTTCTTACAATTCCCTTCAGCTGTTTCAGCTCTTGAATCAGCTGGTGCTCATTACGGCCACCTCTTCTGCTTTATTCAATTCTTCTTTAGCTTCCACATCTGCCACCTCAGGGTGACTGCAAGCAGCATCCTTAGCTGACAGCTTTTTCATTTTGATGTTTGGCAGTTTCCTCAGATCACCATCCCATTCTCTTAAAAAAAAGAAGTAGTAATGAAAAACAATTGCCAAGAGAAATAGCAAGAAGGAGTGGCAGAGTTAATTCACCTTTCCTCAGAAAATGCCAATTCAAGTGAGGCTGCTTTTCTAAATTAAACTATCAGTCCCACTGCAGTATGAATAAGCACCAACATTTTCACCTGATCTTGTACACTACAGCAGCTATAATTTCTCCATGAAGAATAAGTACTTTCAGATTTGACATTCTGAACAAAAAAAAATACATGATTCACTTTATTCCCACAGACTATTTGTATCATCAGCTACTACTTTAGCCCCCCCTGCTTTTAGGTTTGACACACTAAACTCCCAGTCTTGTAAGCAATGGAAAAAGCAGTTTGGAAGAGTCTCTTCATCTGGATGCTCAAATTTGCAGAGCTAATGTACATGTACATAAAGTCCTTCATTATGATTTATGGTAATTGTTAACATCTGGTATGACTGACTTCAAGGGGACATAAAATGTTAGTAAACATTAATTCACATGGTAAGTATATTATTTCAAAAGGCCCCATGAAGGAGGAAGGGTTCATATATCACAAGTCAAATCCAGCACTCAGTTAATAGAATGCTTGCTTGATTACAGTAAGTGCACTTCAGGGATAATTTTTTTCAAGGGCAAAGACAGTATTTGCCAATTATAAGTCAGACGTAGTTTTGCTCTACCAAGGTAATAAAACAACAGTTCTATCAGATGTCCCAGTACAAGAAGTCAATTGTGTATTTATTAACACAGCAGCCAGGGGCTTGCCTCTTCTTTGAGATTTCTGGCTTTATTCCAACATTCTGTAAGTTTGATTTCTAGCTACATACGACCCCTAGGAGTTAGTTGATAGATCATTCCTGTCAACACAAGCATTCATAAATCTAAAGTATCTCATTTGATAGAGCTGTCAGCAAGAGCGTTCATTCAATCCATTACCAAGGCACATTGGCTTGCTGCCCCAGATGAGCTAGGAGCAAGTTTCTCAGCTCCCAGATCTTTTAACTAGTTGCAAGTCATCAATTCACTTAAGATTTTCCACTAGTATTACACACAAACACTGCTGCAAACTGTATTACACCTAGAGTTGGATCTTAGAAAACATGACTAAAACTTAATGCTGTTTTAGTTACTTAATGGTAAGTTCTGAATATAAATAACTTAGATCATTATGTTATATGACTGCAATTACCACCTGAAATCTCACTTCAGGTGAGAAAACAGTGTAATTCCATTTATCAATAAATCTATGTCTTGAGCCTTAACCAATAGCAGTAAATGCTAAACCTTTTTGTGTAAATCAGTGAACAGCGGAGGTGAGAATTTTAGGTAAAAAGAAAACATTCGCTAGGAATATATATAAAAAAAAAGATACTTAATATACAGAAATGCAATTCTAACTGCTGAAGCTTTCAACCCCTTCCAATGTTTTAATGATTAACTGTCACCTGCATTTAGCTTATAACAGCTAAGAAATGCCAAAATAGCAACATCATACCTGGTCTGCTTTTTCAAACGACAAATGCTTTGACAGTTTTGCATAAATTATTTTTCAAGAAAAAAGACATACAACCTGTCAAATTCAGAAACACTTTTTTGCATAAACAGATTAGTAGTGATAATAAAAAGAACGTACCTGAAAAATTTAAGATGCTTTCTGTTCATGATGTCTGGAATTTCTAATGGGAATGAAATTAAATTCTATTAGAAGTGTTACATTATTCAAGTGAGTCTCATTTCAAAGAAAAAAATGTGAGCTAACAGGCTGAACAAATTATTGCAGAGATTAAAAGACCAAAAAAAATGAGAATTCATATTAGAAAGTTTCTAGAGCAATAGATAAACAGGAAGACCTTTCACTGCTAAAGAAAAGGAAGTAAACTTATACCTATGAACTGTTCCAGAACTCAAAGGTACCAGTTACCAAAAATCCAGTCCTGCCAAATAATAAAAAGAGGGTGCTTCATCTTCTCTAAACTGACACATCTGAGAAATAGCAAAATTTCAAGCACTTAAAAGTTTTCCTTTAAAAAAAGCCCAGTGAAGAAACTAGGAAAAGAATTAATTTATTATTTGTTTTAAAAGCACAACTAACATCCTCAAGCAAGATCAAGGTCTGGTTATACTGGTTTTGAGCATTCACTCACCCACATAATAGAAAGACAATTCTGCTCTGCAGAACTTAACTATAAACATGCACAATAGATAAAAGGTAAAATAAGAAAGCTTAGTTTCAAATCTGACCTAAATATACAAGCCTCACTCTAAATTAACAAGTACTAAGTAGTCCTTAAGTATTTTCAAGTTTGGGGAAAAAATTTCAAAGCACTCAAGTCGCCACTGTAAGCAAGACACATCTGCAGTAGAGTCAGTAACGTAACTCTGATCATTGAAGTAAGAAAAATGTAACAAACAGTTAAATACACTTTGTAAAATTTATCATACAGTACAAGAATATGTATATGTGTGTGTGTTTTTAAAATATAAACACTGGGAAGAGTACAGTTAGATGTCAGGCGTTTAAATAGAACACATTCTTGGATTTTGGCATACAATACTACCTCCTTCCACCTGCAATGAGACAGCCTGAGAGCAAAAAATGGCTATTTGATAACAATTCCTCTCACCCCAATGCACTATAGTTTTCATTGTTAAATACCTTTTCTATAAACCACTCAATACTGGGAAACTAGCATTCCATGGTTGCTGAAATACCTGTTAAATATTGCAGCAAATGCAACATAATATTTATATAGACTGTTGGCACCTGTCTCCTCTCATGAGCTGATGTTCTTTATTATTCAGAAATTATTTCCTTCCCTCACATTGGATTACAGTTACCAACTCAAGAACAATAACATACGCATCAGTGTTTGACACCAACTACACTGATTTCTGCAGCTTGCTGCTTAGTCAATAGATACAGCAATACTGCTCACAGCCAATGAAGGCAAGGCAAAGAAACACATGCCTAATCCTTTTTTTGTCTGTTGACTCCTTGGTTCTGATAAACACCAGTGCCGCAATAGGTCCACCCTTCCCAACCAAGCACTGAGACAAAACCATGGTCTCTCTTGCTTTCTTTGTAATCGCTTGAATTGCACTCTTGGCAGCACAGTGCCAAATGCTGAAATGCCCTAGCCTTCACATGAGAGAAAGCAGCTCTTCCTTTCTCTCACACATCGTACAAGGAGCAACACATACCCAGTTTTCTCCTAGGACAGAGCTTAGCGATGTAAACATAAACTGAGTGAAGCAGAAGTGTCACTATGATAATTCGGGCCAACTGCCCCAAAAATGTGCTGAGATTTCTATTTGTTCCTTCTTATCAAAGCACTGACCTGATATACAATTTAGTGGTATTCTCAGACAAACCAGGACTAAATGACAAAACTTTCAAATGAAGTCCTTTCAATTGCTTTGTTTTGGCTGAAGAAAAAAACCACAAAAAACACCCACCACCGTGGAAAACATTTAATAACTTCTATTAACTTACATAGGATATTTGGATATTTTCCAAAAGGAATTTCTAATAGTTTTATCTAGCTTGTCATCCAGGGCTCTCCCCAGTGTCACAAGAAAGCAGGCATTCTGAAGCAGGGAAGATTCTGTCACAAACCAAGATTTGGAACTGAATTGATCTTCAGTGCTTTGGCAGGGGCAAAATTTGTAAGTTCTGCTTACACGTGTGTTTGCAATACGTTAGGCAAGTCAAACCCCAGCATTGCCAGATTAGGAACAGAACCAGAAATTCAAGTCCTGTTCTATTTTGTGTGTACAAATACAGTAATTATATACTGCACAGTAACTGATTTTTTAAATTATGGTGGAAAGCTGCAGTCGCACTCCTATTTTCAGATTAATAACACTTGTCTTACTCAGAAGTATCTCCTTAGCATGCACCAGTGCCGTATTTTTTGCTGCTACTTGTGAACTTCTTAATTTGCTTTAACAATGTTACGTCATCAGGGAGTGTTTTCTGAACTAAAGACGGAAAAAATGGAAGATGGAGAACTATAGCACAGGGGTTAGTGGAAAAGAAACGAAGACAGTATGTGGGGGAGCAGATACCATCTGGCATTTCTAAGATGAAGTATTCAATAACCTATGTGTTATAATAAAACAGCAGTGAAATATTTAAGTAAGCATTTTTTTCATGTTTCTGATCCTTTCAGATAATGTTTTATTTTCCTATCTTTCTTCTGAGGAAGAACAAATAGCATGTTACCTCTCAAACTTTGTCATAAAGATGTTAGTGCTTAACACCATTTCATGACAAGGAAAAAGACAAAGTGACTGAGTTCAATTTGTAACACAGAACTTGTGTAAAATACTGTAAAGTCAGCACCTTTCCCACTGTTTGGATGGAGAAGCACTGGACCAGATTACTTCAACATTCTGATGGGCATCAGAAGTAAAAAACTTCCGTCAGCTATAGGTCTAACTGGACTGGAGGGCTTCTGCAGCATAACTAGAGAAAAAGGGGACAGAGGAGCCAGTCCCGGAGTCAGAGTGCCCTTCTAGAGCTATGTCCCACAGCAGTACTTTTTAACCAAGTGCTCTGTGACAGTCTGCTGAGATGTTTTATTTCCTTCCGGAAGTATGCTGTTAATAAAAACACCACCGTTCTTCGTGGCAGTAACCATTTCTCTCTCTCAAAACAAAGATTTGCACAACAGATTTACCTGACTCTCGCAAGGACTGAAAGGTCACTGCTCTGACAGTGCTCTGCACAGAATATAGGCTGCATATCTATCTACCTATCTATCTCACATCCATTAGAACTGTCATACAGAGAAACACCCAAGTCAGGTCAAAGGATGATATTGCAGCCTCAAGTTAAAAAAAGGAAAAGGATGTTAGACACTCTAGATACTCTTTAGATAAAAAAACCCCATTCAGTTACACAATGGCAATCATTACAGAAAAAAGCAGCTAACAAACAGTACAGTAGTTACACTAGCAGATATATGTAAATGATACAACTTTCATCAGAGTTAAATAAATTTCCTTACATCCTGAAGTTGCAAGAATTAACTAATAAAAATGGTGCGTTTAGCTTTAAAGGCCATTTTTCTCCAAGATTAACATTATGTTCTGAGAGAACATGCAAGGTAATTAGAAGCAAATTATCAAAGATGTATGATTTTCAGATGAAATAATTACAATGCTTTTCAGCTGAAAGCATGCTAACTCTGAGTTCCAAGGGCATATCCTGTAAGTATCTCGGATTTCCTTTCAATAGCTTTGCTATAAACATGCAAGCCAAACACACAAGTGACAGTATCAGGAAGAAAACTACAGTTAAAATTAGTGTAGATACATTTAGGGAGTAAGGAAGTGACAAGTAGCGGCTAACAAAACTCAACCACCTCACAGATAGACAGAATGTTCCCTGCACAGGTACTATTTTTTTTTTTAAAAAAATGACTAAAATTTACTACACTTCCGGGTATCTACCACTTTGGTAAACAGCCAGTAAAAAGGAATTAATTTTTCATTTACATGTATGAGATATCTATACACACAGCATCAAATTTTAGGAGACTTCCCTAAAGGTAAAAAATTGGTATCATGTAGTCTTTTCATAAGAAATGCATATGCATACAAGAAATAATTAAGTTCAAGAATAGGGGGGAAAAAACCCAACAAATACTAAGTCAGTTATAAAAGCTCCCTTCACTACAGCTTCCAGGGATAATAATGAGCTACAGCATAAAAGCACAGTTTCCAGCTGATTTCCATTTATCCCCAATCTCTAATTACAGTATTTAGCAGCAACTATTTTCTCTGAATGAATATTGTCCTAGAGAGAGAGCAAAACCTGCAGCAGCTGTGATAACAAATAATGAATGATTTGAGAGTGTATTTAATATGTGAAGTTGCACCATGCTCTCTGAATGCTTTACTTACTAATATTGTAATAACCTCAAATTTTGCTTACAATATTTCTGGATTCTTCTTTATTTTTATGTTGTGCTTGTGCATTTGACATCTTTTTATCTAGTCCTATTGCTTTTTTCTGTTAGCTTTCCACAAAGCAGCAAGGAAAAAAGGAAGAACTAAAATTTAAGAGCAAAAGCAAAAAGATTTTCCACAGCTGAGCTACTTGATGACATTCATAGTATCTATTTTCCTATGACTTTTCCCCCCCCTTTTTAGAAATCAAAGATTACACAGGAAGTCACACAGCTATTCCTGAATTCCTCCACCTCTGCAGGATGTGCAAGTACTAAGTAACACTGGCAAAATTATTAGAACCATTCAGTTTCTTTATTGGTAAAATATAAGTTGGAGGAAAAAGGAACACGACACACAACCCAAACCTTGCTGTGTTTTGTATCCTAACCACAGAACAACGTAAATTTTCATGTCTTCCATGACACACTTTCACTGTTAGACGGACTGCCTTTGAATAATACTTTAGCATTAAAGCCAAGTTCATCACTTGATTCCAACATGCTTACTTGTTGAAGAAAAATACTTAAATTCCTCTATTTTTACTTGACTCTCCTCAAAACAACTCTTTGCTTGTTGCAGTTTCATTATGCTGCTTTCTCCCTTATTTCATCAGATTACTGCTGCTTCCCTTCAGCCTAGTTCCAGCTTTCAAAATTTTCAGTCTTTTATTTCTTTCTCACACGTATCTTGCATCTGTGTGCTACCTCCAAAACCAAAAAATATTTTCAAAAAGAGTTTAAATGTTTCTTCTTAATGAAGACTATACACTTGAAAGATGAAATTTTTAGCTCGAATGCTTATGTTATGGTTTTCACACATGATGATGCTCAGAAGATTTCATTAGATAATCTCCTGGCATAGATGGCTACCACAAAGGAAGACCAATGGTAATAAGAGAGTCAACACAAATATCTGGCATTATGAATTTATTCAAACTTGTGATAATGGCCAAGGTAAATGTTTAAAAACTCAAAGTGCTTTCAACTAGGTTCTTATCTACAAAATTTTTAGTTTTACATCATCGGGAGTTTTTGTGGGGTTTTGATTATTAACAGGCCAAGTGTTAGGGTCTTCACACATACAGAGCACTTCACTACCTCCACCAACATCTCCAGAAAGTCAAAGAAAGGACCATAACTCCTCTGCCTGAGAAGAACAAGAGGAAAAATGTGCTTCTCTACTTGTGGGTTATCATTTATGCCTGTAGAATACAGCCATAGACTAGATGTGTCACAATAGCTCAGGAGTTCTTCCTGGACTACCTAAATTTTAATAGGAAAAGTCCAGAAATATTCAAATTTTGGAAATACATCTGTAGTACAATTTCTCCTGCAATCATTCTCCCACATGAAACACATCTCAACCTTAGTGGAATGAATGGTCTCTTTCTGAAGATGTTTTAGGCCCACAAGTTCAGAGGCTTTGGTTCTCTTCAAGTTCATGAAACCTAAAGCCCACTCTCTCATGATATGAACCTTGCTGAAGTTCCTCATGCCACTGGTCTCCCTTAGTGGAAAGGAACAGGCCACAGGTTTATCCCTAACAGTAAGTTTATATATAATCAAACAAATGTTAGTGGAAGCTGTGTATAAAGACTTCATTGGCACAAGTCCAGATAACGAAGCCCACCTAAAAGAAGTACTTTGTAGAGAAAGTGATGTTGGTTATTCCCCATGTGAGCAAATAAAGTCTTCATGTTAATGCATGTTAAAACATTCGCACCCACTGAAGTGCATTTTTAAGATAAAAAAATACTTTGTATGTAATGAAGGTCTAAGCAAGCTGCTGAACAAAATTTGTACTCGAGACAGGTGCATTAAATCTCACTTTAGTTTCCAAAATATGTTACATATGCCTGCACTGAAGAGGCAGTACTAGCAAAGAGGCACAAAGGCAAAGTAGTAAAGCAGAAATACATGAGCCAGATCTCCACCATCTTTTTTTCCTTTTTGTCACTCTGCCCCTCCTCCCAAACTCCTCTGCAAGGCATAAATACCTAGCAGTTAGTTAATTCCCTTAAAGAGAAAAAGAAAAAAAATGCCTAGACATTTCTCTTCGATTCTAGCCTTGTGACCAGGAGGAGAAGATGTGACCATGGGATTATTTCTAATGTTTTTACGTACCTATTCCATAGCCTTCATAGAGTTGTCTTTCACGTTCTATGGTCTGCTTGATGACAGTTTCCCGTGAACCATGCTGTCTTCCTTGTCTACCTTTAATACTGTTTTGTAATTCAATCTGCTCCAATTCAGCATTGAATCGACACATATAACTGAAAGAAAGAAAATGCATGTATACTAGATGCAATCATGCAAAATTTTTGCAAAACAGAACTACTTTGATAATCTAAGAAGTTATTTTACTAATTGTATTCATTTTCTAAATTAGTCAGAGAAGTTTCTTAGATTTGAACTATTACTTTAATCTTCAAAGTGGAAGCTCTGTTTAGAACTTCATTTAAATCATTTGCGGCTTACAGAAGGACTATTTTTTTTAATTTGCTTCTTTTTAAACTGTGTTTGCATAAAACAAACAAAACACCACACCCAAACACATTACTATAATTCACCTGCTCTGGAAGGCCAGTGTTAAATTTAAGTATTCCTAACTTAATTGATGAATTTCACCACCCCCAAAAAAAATTTTTAAAATAAACTTCTTCTTTGGCATGTGTCGTACATCATCTTGCAAAGACCTAACCCAAATCCAAAAAGTAAGTTTCTACTGCCATCGCAGTATCACTATTAGCAGTTTACAGGTTTCATGAACAGTGTATGTTCATGAAATATGTCAGAGCTTCTGAAAGGAAAGAGATATAGTATACCTCTATAAGAATACATATATATTATGTTACTTCGCTAGCAGGTGAAAAACGGTGACAAGCTATAGTTACATATATCCAGCAGCACACAAATAACTGAGTTCCATCTTAGCAGATTCAATTTTGGTATTTCCTGCCCTAAAAATGGATCCACCTGAGTACTGTTTAATCTCAGCAAATTAAAGTAGAATGAAATCTGTGCATTTAAGTGTCACTAAATAACCTAACAAATTCATGCAATCACTACTGTCCAAATCATTGAGTCCACCACTCACTACAAAAGCAGATATTTAAATAATAAAAAATAATAAAAAACAACAAAAAACATGTGATTTACTTCAGTAATTCTAGTGTGAATATATACATCTTTCAATACATAATTAATCTCAGTGGCAACAAAATCAACTATTTGATATTATTAATAGTAACATATAAAAAGTCCTTCTCTGAATCACCCTCACAGATCTTACTTAAGAACATTACTTTAAAAGACAAATCAAGCTTTTTAGTCCTGTTTTTAACACCAGTCTTACTTTTCAATTAGCTCGCCAGCTTCCTTCTTTGTGTACTCAATTTTACTGGGGTCCAGGTGACTTTGAAACCACTGCAATTTTTCTCCTACAAGAATAAACTTAACATTAATAATTACATCATCACTGTAGCATCAACACAGACCAAAGTTCTTTAAAGTTTTTGAAATAACCCCCAATTTTTCAAGATTTTGAATGGCATCATAATCTTACTGATATTGTGTGTACCAGCTTTGAAGGTAGCTGTAATAGAAACATTCTCGTTTCACATGTATTTTATGTCCTCTTTAGGGAAAAAAAGATGCTACATTTTGCTTTACTGGAAATTAGTGTTTAAAATATCACTGGATCAATTACTTAAGATGGAAACTTAGGAAGGCCCCAAGGGGAAAAAAAGCAACACAATGGCTGACCAAGATTTCTGATAATCACAATTTTTAACCAGATTAAATTGAAAAGATGCAGTGTCATTGATATGAAAGAGAAAAATATTCCAGGTTGTGTCTCAAAGTTTTGCATTTACTTGCTAGCACAATGTGTCTGTAGACCTACATCCTCTTCTACAAGCGATCAAAAGAAGTGTGGAAAGAAGTACAATAAATACATGTACAGATGTACAAAACAGACATTTGGTCTATATTGCCCTGTTGTCATGTACAGTGACTAAAGATTAGGCTATACTCAGCCCCGAGTTCAACCCTGTATATATTACTTGAGTAAAACATGTCAGGTATTTTAGCATTTCAACAAAGTCTATTTTAAGATTACAGAGTCAGATTATAGAGAAAGAAACTCTAATTGGAGTATCTATAAAGTTGGTAAAACTTAAAAATCTGTGCCACGAAGCTGAGTACTATATTCAGTAATAGAAGTTTCTGCTCACCGATGATACTCAAACGCAAAGCTTTGTCAGTCTTCAACCTAGCAGAATGAAAACAAGTATGTTAGCCAGGAATGAGTATCATACAAATAATCATCTTTTCTTTCTCAAAAAAAATCTCTTTGTTTTGGAGTCACAATGAAAGTCAAGGTAAAATTTCAAATAGAAATATTTGCCAAATTCAGAAAAATGTAAAACCGATTCTGCTTCATCTAAAAATTCTACTTTTTGGTAAAACTATTATCTAAAATTTGTCCAGTTTGCCTATTAAGTTAACAGTTTCTTGGAAGAAATTACATGGAAAAACCAGGATGAAAATAGAACACAACACTTTTCTTAGTGCACAGCAAATGGAATTGCATGAAAGACCTGCATTATAATAATTTCTTTAAGTATTTCTATATTCTGCTGGTATGTTTAACGAGTTTGGAGATAAAAACCAGATTTCACTGCACTGCATCCCTGCAAATCAGGCACACTGTGAAAAATATGGTTCCAGTATCTAATAAACTTGTAATAATTAAAGTTTGTGCTTAGTGAACAGTAAAAGTTAGTATGTTAAGAAACCAAAATTAACAACTTTTATAAAAAGATGATTAAAAAATTTCCATTGCGAAGTATTTTTCACTCCACCTCAATCTCTGGTGGGATACTTGAAGCCTTCTGCACCCTATGGGATGTGTGTACACAATTCAGTTTGGGATTAATTCCCATCCCAATGAGCAGTTTTCAGAGAACACAAGTTTTCTACAGGTAATAAAATGCCTCGCGTGTTTTTGTCCTGAAGCTCTCAGATTCAGTCTGCAGCAATGAATGTTGCTAAATGTCACTTTATTTCCAGAAAGGAAAATAATATATTGTTGGGATAAGTAAGAAATTTGTCACTAGAAAAAAAATCTTTGCCATGCATGTTCAGTGTATATATCCAAGGACCTCTGATAAAATTGACTTTTTTTATTCTATTATTTAATATGAAAATTGATAAAGGATAAAGAAAATCATAAAGGATATAATTGACAAAGAACAAATAATGCCAAAATTCAAGACAATTCAAAGCTAATGTGCTCCTTCATTAAATTCCTTGTGCCCTATAGAATTTAATGAGCACTTTAGAGTTAACTGAAGTAGCTCAGAGCACAGAAGTCTGCCACCTGTCACAAAAATTCGGATCAAAAGACTTACTTTCCAGAGACAAACATACTTGTGTCACTTGGCCACAAACCTACATTATTAAAATAAAGATTAGCTTTTTCAAGAAGTATTTCATCCTCTGAAGACTGTCTAAAAGCCACATAAAAGCAAATGCACAGCATGTGTGAGCTGCTAAGAATTCCACTAATGCATTCAAGAAAAGCCTTTTTACTTCTGTAGATACCTCATCATCTGGGATAAGCATTTTTAATGCAAAAGTCTATAGAGGTCAAGAATGGGGTTTGAGTTTTATCATACCTGCCAAAAATCCCAAACTGGTTGATTAATTAAAAGATTTTAGTGTTTAAACAAAAATGACTCTCATTCCTGTAGGTTAAAGGACAGACCTGGATAAGACTACGTAAAACAGAAAGGAAAAATGAGTTGGATTAGAAGTCAGCTTTAAAACTCAGCTGTAGATGTCTTCAGTAAAAATTGTGGTAGGTAGCATACAGGGGGCTTACAGCAGGGAGTTCTGAAGGCTAATAGCAACCAAGAAAAGGACACGTATTCCACACAGTGGAACTCCACCCCAGCAGTCCCTGCTGTGAACTTTGCATGGCAACAAAGCCACAAAGCACATCTGCAAAGTGTTGCCATGGAGAAAACTATGATGCCATCTAGAAAAGCTGCCTGATTAGAATCATGACTTATGTCATGGATCCCTGCTTTAAAACACTACAAACTACCATTTGCACGTGCAAGGGTCACTGGATCATTTATTTATCTAGGCAATGAAGTACCTAACCAGGATTTTCTTACGGAAGAAAAACCTTCAGTCTCTAGGTGTACACAACTTATTTCAGTATGACAAATAATGAATGGTAGGATCAGATGTTGCCTTACCATAGTTTTCATAAAAACCTCACCTCAGTGACAGCTAAAAGACAATAGAATTAGCAGGGAGGTTAATCAAATAAGGTAAGCCAAAGAAAGTTCCTCTCATCTCCTTCCACACAATGAGTAACACCTTTGGCTCAATGGAAAGAGAATGAGGACAGGGATATATACTTGTGGCAGGCTGTTGCTTCTTAATGATTTTCTCACCTACTTCCCAAAAGTCATCTGCTTAGGCACTGCTTATTGATAAGGATGATTAGTGGTTTTCTTCATGTTTACTAGGTACTTAAAAGGTTAAAGCCTTCATGCTCCATCAGCACCTCTATCTCAAGATATTGTATTCAACTGTTCTACTCCAAATACTAACAATGAATAAGTACTTGCCAAATCAGTTTACCAATTCAGTATTTTTCCCTATAATATCCACACATACAAATGCCATCTATGGCTCTGAGAGCTAAGATAGGCTTTTTCATTAAGAAAAAAAAAAAAGTCATGGTTGACAGGACATATTTCTTTGTTCCAGGTTGCTAAATACCTTCTATTTCTCCCTATACATGTCCATTTTTGTTAGCTTATGCACCAATTAGTGGCTTGGCTAAGCATTTTAGGATACTTACATATGAAAATCCCTCTCTAAGAATTACAAATTCTATTTTTTTTGCAGTTATTTTTTTTTTATTTCTGTCTGCAAAACAAGTAATTTTAAGAGCTAACATTTTTTCAGTTCCACATAAAGAATCTGCAAGAGTACATCTCAAAGCATCACTGCTGCAAACAGCACAACTAGAAGCAGAGTGGCTCAAGGGAGATTAAGACGTTAGACAACAGAAGAAAAGCTAAGGAGAAACAAACAAAGAGTTGCAAAAGGAGGTATTTCAAGGCTACTGCTTACTCCTAAGGGGTTGCTTCATGCCAGATCAAGAAACATTATAAAAACTCCTTAGCTCTCATACCTCAAGACCATGACAGTACTGGACTAGTATATTTGTAATAAAAATGCACAGACTCCTAAAAAATTTACAATACATGCACAATAGGAAGGGTATATTTTGACTCAGGAGGGAAAAAAAAACAAAACAGTGCTAGAACAGCTTTAGCTACCAAAACCAGATAGAGATTTCAGTGGTTGCAAACAAAACATGATTGGTGTTGGTACATCACTACCAAGAGAAGTTCCAGGACCCCCATTAGGGTCTGGTTTCCTAAAGTGTAGAAAAAGCAGTGTTCTGCTGGTGCCAGTGAACCAGCCATTGCTGTCTCATAAGAACATCTTTGTAATTATTTAACAGAGCAAGCAAGTTGCCCATTATCCTGGTTTCAGCTTAGTTCATTTTCTTCCTAGTAGCTGCTATAGTGCTGTGTCTTGAACTTAGTCTGAGAACAATGCTGATAACACGCTGATGTTTTAGTTGTTGCTCAGTAGTGCTGACACCAGTCAAGGACTTTTCAGCTTCCCATGCTCTGCCAGGGGCACAAGAAGCTGGGAGGGAACACAGGCAGGACAGCTGACCACAGGGCTATTCCATACCATACGGCATCACGCTCAGTATAGAAACTGGGGGGAGCTGGCCGGGGGCAGCGATTGCTGCTCAGGGACGGGCTGGGCATCGGTCAGCGGGTGGTGAGCAATTGCATTGGGCATCACTTGTTTTGTATATTCTTTTATCATTATTACTATTATTATTTTCTCTTTCTCTGCTGTCCTATTAAACTGCCTTTATCTCAATCCACGGGTTTTAGTTTTTTTGGTTCTCTCCCCCATCCCACTGGGCAGGGGGAGAGCGAGCGAGCGGCTGTGTGGTGCGTGGTGGCTGATCAGGGTTAAACCACAACACCTATAGGAGTCAGGATTCACGTACAAATTAAGAGAGAATAAACTGGTAGTAATACACTGGAATTTGTTGCTGCTCATTAGACTTTCAGGAGAACTGCAAAGAGGGATGCAGGCCAGAAAAAGGTGTGATTCAAGTGAAAAAGATGACTTAAGATCGTAGTCAATTTTCTAAAACCAGCTGGTCTGTCTCCTCTTATTACGGTCAAGATTAGTCTTTTGAAGTGCAGCCACAGTTTCTGGACAATAGGCTTATTATTACTGTCATATTTCATTGAGAATGCTTACATGGAAGAGTATCTGGACAATGGAGGCTGTAAAAGACTTCTGCAACTTAGAGCAGAATTTCTCCCTCCTTTTTCCCAGTGTTGCATTAAATACTGAAACTCCTTGCAGGTAATGTCTTCCCTCTTTTATTATCTTGTTTGGGCAAAAGGTATTTGTATATGCATCTCATAACTAAATGTGATTTCCTTTCCTGTTTAACATAAACAGGAATATTCACAGTAGTTATTTCTCTTCTTCCATCAAATAAAAAAGTTAAAAAGTAATAGAAGACTAAACTGCCTCTAGTCCTGAATCCTGTCTCCAGCCAAGTACCAAAGGGGAAAAAACAAAAACAAACCCAAAATGAAAAGAAATAAACCACACAAAAACAAAGCAAACGTTTACTGATGCTTCTACAAATGACATTCTCACCTTCCAGTAATGTGTCATTCAAGTGCTTCCTACACCCAAGGTGATACCTTTGTATTGAATAGTAATCAACAGATAAAGCGTACATATGTTCAAAAAGTACTACTGCACAAATTTAGCCAACCACAATTAAAGCATCTTCTGCCAAGTAAATCCACAGCTTAATTAAAGTAATACAGATGAACTGTATGAACTTCCTAGATTCATTGACTGTCTCTGATCCAGTTTTTCCGTGCTGCAGAAGTGCATTAGCCTGTACAGAGAAATTATCCCCTTTACTCAGGCTTGGTGAGATCATATTGAGAATACTGGCTCCAGTTTTGGGCCCTCCCCACATTTAAGATTACTTATTTCTATATGATAAGAAGCATGGTCAAAAAAGTACCAGATTTGTAGATGGGGCTGAGAAAGAAAATACTGTAGAGATTACGAGGCAGCTTCTCCTATTTACCACCAAAGGACATATTAACCTTCCAACCAGAAAGCAGGTTGTCATTAAATAGAAGTAATCTGGGAAATTGTTTCTGCAAACATTTCAACTTCAGTGAGTAATTTTCCAGTGAAAAAGTCTTCAGTAAACTTACTGCAGATAAGTCACAAATTTGGAAGCAACAATGCCAGAGCATTTATTTAGTATTATCAGCTGCCATTAAAAGAAGACATTTAATAGATCTGTGAAAGCAATGAGGAAGAATAGAATTGGTGTGGGCTACTTCTTTTTCCCAAGTGTAGGAGTGGAAAGCTTTCCTCTGTCCACAGCATTGGAAATTTATCTTGTCTTTTTCAGAGCTCTGCAAAATGAACCCAAACCCCATCATTATATTAAAGAAACTGAAAGCTAACTAAAAACACTAAAAAGATTAGTTAGTGGCTAAACTGACTGTTTTTAAACACACACATAACTCCTAATACTAAAAAAGAAAAAAAAATAATCTTAAGACTTAACAAGCTGGTCATTAAGCTAATAGAGATCCAAAAGAAACTGGAACGCTAGAAGACACTAGGGAAAAAAAGAAATCAACATTACTCATGTCTTTTGAGTTAAACTACTCTTCAAGCCAAGACAGTACAGAAAATAGAATACAGACAACTGGAGAATGTTTTTAATGCAAATTATTTTTAGAACACCACAACAAAAGAGATCTACAAAGTGCAGATCTGTGAACAATGCTAGTTAATTGTTTGGGACCCAGAACTGCAAGATGTAGAAATTTTGTTCATAGATAGATCATTTTGCTATCACAATACGCTTTGGATGGTCCAGACTGACACACTACTTTTGGTGGAACAGTTTCCTTATGCAAAGTGAAGGGCTACATCTTTTGCCATCAGCCTAGAGGCCTCACACTTGAAATAGTAAGGGAGCTTGGAAAAGGCAGAAATCAAGAAACAGAGTCTAAAGAAACAGGTAGCAATCTACATCTTCTAATATTAAATTGAGTTTCTCTCTATGGAGTACCTCTGCTCTGCGAGGCCTAAAAAGGATAACTATCAACATCCTAAAGAGAGCCTAAGTGAAAGGACAGCTATCTACATCCTCTAATCTTAAGGTGAGTTTCTCATGATTAGGCCCTTTTGCTCTGTGAACACATTAGGTTTCACTGAGCCCCACAAGAATTCAGAATAAACCATCTCCTTTTTCAATGGGCTGCTTGAAGCTCCCCTTTTATTAGCTTGCTTGGCTGCCAATATTTAATCATTTTTCGTAAAATGGCGCTTTTTTCTCAGGTAACCAGTGACACATACCAAAAGGTGATCTGCTTGTTTCACTTGGAAGGATTCTGCTGCCATGACTAGCTCCTTTTGCTACATTTCAGAGGAAAGGAACAGGAAGGCTAACCACACTGCCATAAAGACCACCTGTCTCTTAAACAGGTAAAAAACTCATTTGTAAATAAGTTTGTTTCTTTTATTTGCTTTTTAAAAAGGAATTTTACATAACTTTACTAAAAAAGGCTGAAGTAACATGGTAGACTTACACATGTTAGCAAAAGCATTTGAACTGAACTTAAATCCTCCAAAAAAACCTTTCATAGGAGATTAACCTGTCATTGTGCACAGAGGAAACTACCGGAGCCCAAATGAAGGGCAAGGAGCATTTAGCTGTGTTTAACAGCCAGTGGCAATGGGTGCTAGGAGACAGAAGGAAGACACTGTAGCAATTGGTCTATATGTACTGCTAGGTAAGATAAGCTGTGACTTGCAAGGCATAGGAAGTAAACTCCCTAAACATATACCTTCATTCATCCTTGCATAACCTGGTTCTCCAGCACTCAAGAAGTTAACTGCTGTGCAATCCAACACATCCATTTTTTTAGTATTGCAATTATTGGTGCAATTTAAAAAAAATTAAAAAGTTAACATGGTTGTAGCGACAGCTGCATTTCACGATGTATTCATTGGAGCATCTTCTGCAAAACTACAACAGTGGGGGCTAGTCTAGTGCATATAAAAGACTGGTATTGTGATGTGCTGTGCTATGAGACTTAATCTACTCTGGTAAGCGCAGACAGAAATCTATGTAGTAAAGACTAGGCACTAGAACCAACTCTCAGATGGGCAAGTCTCGAAATTAACACATTTGGTGACAACTGCTGAAAGAAAGGAAACTTACAATAAATTAAAGCATTTATTTTTTTGTGTCTCACTAGGGGACCTGGAACGCTTTTTTTCACCAAACTGAAGGGTTAAGATCGCCTAGATCACCGTACAAGAGAGGACAAGGTGTGTTGCAATTGCTTACTACAAGTACCTCTATCTAATCAGTTAGAAAGTCAGTAATATTACCAGTTTACTGAACCCTGTGTTGTAGAAGTCACTTTCTAGCTCAAAAGGAATCCAATACATGGCATTAGTAGCAAGGCTTGCTAAAGCCTTAGGCTGCAAGCTGTTAACTTTCATCTAGATATGCTGACCATATACTGAACTTAGCTACATGAAGGAAGGCCCCCGAAACCACGGCAAACCAGACAAGGTAGCCACAACTGTCAGCAGAAGCTGCATCCATTAAGATAACAAATGTCCTGTCTAGAGACAGAGAAAGGATCCAATAAGGAACAGGAAGACCCCAGACCCAAATATTGCTATTGGACCAAACCGTCGCATGAGGGGAGGGGAACTTAAATTGTAAGGGCAAAATTGCCCAGGGGTTTCTTTGTTTGGGGTCCCTCTCCAGAAGCACCCAGCTCGAGCCATCATTTACTGCTGTACCACTCAATAAATTCATCTGGCATATATGTCGGAGACTCTGCTTCAGGGAAACTTAGGGTTGAGCCTGAGGGGAGAGAACAAGCCTGAGAGCGAACGAGTGTGTGCAGGGAGTCAAAAAGGGGCACCCGTCAGCTCAGTGGAGCTGCCCGCTGCAAAGGGACTCCAGTCCTAGCAGTTCAAAGTCTTGGGTGGTGTGTGTGCAATATCCTGAATGGTGGGTGAATGTTTCAGCAGCGGCTGCTCCTTTTAACATCTTTGTGCTCAAAACTACTAAGTGGCCTTTGGCTCCTAAAACAATTTTGATTCCATATTTTGCTTTGTAGACTTCACTTATTCGCAGCGGAGTGAGAGTCCGCTGCCGCAAAGGTGACTCCTGTAGGCCAAGACACCCTGACACTGCTCTGAATATCCTTAAACAGTAAACTTGTCAGCTGTTCAGCAGAAAAAGCACCTGTGTTAGAATTAAACAACATTACTTACATACCATGATTTGCCAAACCTAGGTGCCTCAGTAACAAAGCCTTGTCAGTACAAAGCCAGCCTCTTCTCAGTCCTTTTCATGGAAAGGAGGACCTAACTGCTGCAACATTAATGCATTAAGCAGAGAAATGAATGATGCATTCCGTACTCTCTTACCTGCCAGAAAACAGATTGCCCTGTGCAATCTCTAACATATACCTTAAAACCTTCTCCATGAAGTAATTAAAGAGCAAGTTAAATGGGAGAATACTCTTCCAGTGGGAGTTCTTTGCTTTAACTTCTTGCTGTTGCAAGAGGAACCAAAAGTAGCACTCTGACAAGAAAGGTCAGTGCAGGCGTCCATATCAGTATAGTTCTACCCGTGGAGACAATCACTAAAAGACTTGATTGAGCGTGCCATGCCTGACGAATAGTCAGTACATCATTCCTTCACTCAGTAAGTTTTCTTGTGCATGTTTTTCTCTATGTCAAAGTCACAGATGTAAGCACTAAGACTCAACCATGATTCAGTTACCTTTTGTGATCAGGTGCTCTGAGTGGCAGTTATGGGGCAAGATGAGAGAGTTAAGGGACAAAGTAGTCAATTTTGCACTAGGAAAATAATCTACAATAAAAATCTACTTACTATCAGTACTCAGAGGGAACAAACAAAACATAAAGCAGCAGGGAAAACTTCTTGCACGTTAGGAAACTGCCCGATCCTCAACACATGCTACTTGTAAATTCTTGCAGCAGGTCTGCTTGAGGCCACATGACATGGCTATGCTGGTAAAAGACCCCTTTCTAGTTAAAGCAACCTTACAACTTTGCTGTGGATAAAGTTGTGCATTCATCCCCGACCATAAAATTGCATAGTCTCTGAAGAATATTTCAACTGTACCAGGAGTCCCCAATTTAGCACCTTCAGCCATACGCATGTTTGGGCTCAGCTCACACAGTCCATCCACATACTAGTATACTTTGACAGAAAATGCTTTAAGTTCACTTTAATAACTTTCTAAACAAACAATCATAGCATCTCAACTAGCAAGCTGAGACAGAATGGAAACTAAAGGCCAGTCTTCTCCAAGCTATGTTTTCCCTCTGTGGAAGGGGGAAGTAAAACTTAAAAGCAGAATACCAAGCTTGCCATGGAACAACAGAAAATCACCAAAGAGGAGTTAACGATTCAGTTTTATTCAGAAGTCTCTCTTCTGCAGGAAGGTTTCTGGGTTTTCTTTTCTATGAACTCAAAAATTCAGCACAAGAAGCTAGACCCTAAGCAGGGTTCTTACTAAACCTTGGAGTAAAGTCAAACTAGGTGACTAAGCTTCACGTGAGATCACCAGCATCATGCCACTCCGATTATAAAAAGCAAAATGCCACCATAGGATAAAACCTGACCTGTAAGGACAATGCCAAAAGTCAAGTAGCAGAACTATATAATTTGTATAAACTGATTTCATGAATGTAAACCTGTCAGTTCACATGGCCCAGCAGTACTAAATTATATAGGTCCTTCTTTTATCTTAAGGTTATATCAGCACAACAGTCCCCTCTCACCACCACCTTCCTCCCCCCAAACAAAAAATATCTACTGCGATGCCATCCTTTGATATCTGTACACAGATTTTGCACAGTCAACTTACTTTTCTTTCTTTTCTTGTTTGTGTGCTTCCCTTGCAAGCTGTGCAGCTTTTCTGCTGTAAGGGTGGATAACTTTCTTCTCTTGCTTCCCTCCTTGGGTTTTTCGCAACTTTGGCTGAAAAGAAATCAAAGATACTATACGCTACCAAAGTTAAGTAAAACATTAAAGGGAAGATAGGAACACACCATGGTAAAGGTCATACATCAATATCCCCAAAAGCCCTTAACTTATAGTAGCAGCTTATCGGTTTCGCCAATTAAACGTTACCGTCCTCAGTAACAAACAAAATTATTTCAACGTGGTACATGCTGTAACAAACTACTGGATCACAGAAAATGCTGTAAGAAATCTTACATAGTGACTATTCTCAAAATACCTATTTGGCAGAACGCTGCAGCTAGGAAACTAAGATTACCTCTCTGCACCTTTGCAGTAAACGTCCCCATTCAACTTCTATCTCACTGTTGCATCCGGGTTTCTGACAAAGGCCATATGTAATTTGTACAACAAAAAGGATTTTCTTGTCCCTCCCCGTGGACCACGAGAATGTCCCACACGAGGGAGCAGCCAAAGGCTTTCCTTCTCTAACCCTTCAGGCAGCACAGAGAGGGACTACTACTCACAAATTTAAAAAATACTGTAACACTAGATGAAGTTACATTACTTTTTGGTGAAAAAGTCTTTGAACAAAACTGAAAGGCTTTACCAAACAACACGCAATTTAAATTCTTTAAAGCCTTTAACTGTCTGCAAAAGAAACACCTGAAAGCAAGGAGGCTAAATGTGCAAATGTGATGCAGGAAACGGCAATCAATAAGCAGAGACTTTAGTACATGGTATTAGCTGTGTTAGCATCAGCGTTTAGGACTGGGGGGGGGGGGGGGGG
>VZTL01060138.1:0-12689 GCA_013400535.1 Scopus umbretta
GGGGGCTTTCAGCTCTCTGCTCTGGGAGTTGATGCATCTGCAAATGCAGACAAAACCCCTTGAGCTTTATTGTGCTATTTTGTGTAGCAAGTAGGAGACCATTTGATTTAGATGACAATGGCTTTGTATCATTTCAGGTGACAAAACAATATTATGTATGTTTTTCCCTGCAAGTGTGAATGGGATCGTCTAGATTTTCATCTCTGCAGGAGTGAACTATATTCACAGAAAAGATTTGTTCTTTTATCCCCTCTTTATAATGTAAACAGTTAAAAGCTGAACAGCCAAGTGAGGCTAAAATAATGCCTAGGTGATTGGCAGTGCCCTGCTGCTGATCTCCTCTTTGAACATCTGCTGGCACCCTCAGAGGGGGGTACGGTTGGGAATAGGAGTGATTTCTGCTGACTCATTATGGTTTATTAACACCAAATTGGATATATGGGCAGTGGAGATGTCCCTGGGGAAGTGGCAGCTAGAAGAACCAGTGCTCTGTAGGTGTGCCTTATTTGCTTGTGATTAAAATTAAATAAATCTTCACACTGGAAAGGATGGTGGGGGGTTGCAATAGGGGTATGAGCCCTTGGGAAGGACAAGGGAAGAGTGCTTCTGCAGTAAACCCTCATTATTTTGAAGTGCATGGAGGGAATTGCAGCTGTGGTTTGTATCCTCAGTGTAGCAGAAGATACAAGAAGGCAGAGGGGCAATGGGGACGGAGAAGAGGCCGGGGAAGTGCAGCCTGGTCTGGCAGTGTGCTCCGGGCTAGTGGCCCGTGCAGCGCCACACCATGTCAGGCCGCCAATCCCAGCCGTCAGCTGCAGACCCCCAACAAATAAATCAGAGTAGATTTGGAACCAAAGGTGAAAACAAATAGTCCGAAATTGGGTTTAGATATTATTATGAAGCAGTAAAGAACTAAGCTTGCTATGATGTGTTAAATACATTTTTCATATTTAGCTGTTCATGCACAGAACAGAACTATGTCCAGTTAAAATTTTAACAGGAAATCGCAGCTGCAGATCTTGAAGGAGAGTTTGGACTCCAGGCACCTGGGATCCCAGTTTGTTTGAACTTTTGACAGCACCTTATCTTTCTTGCCTCTCCTGCAGGAGCTGCAAGATAATTTTCTGTTTCAGTTTATTTGACTGATTCAGTTTAGTGGCTGGTTTATTGAATAGTGAGGAACTGACTGAGTTAAACAAGCAAGAAACTTGTTTCCCCTCTTCCTATCTGCAAATAAAAGCTGTGATTGGGGACACAGGTCTGCCAGGGCTGTAGTCTTGAAGAATTTGGGACCCAGAAGTAGTTGGGTCCACTCCCTAATTTGAGGTAATGTTTCCTTTTGATCAATTTAAAACACAGTTTTGGATAAACTTAGCTTCCTTCATATGTACACAAGTCATTGCAAGTAATTTGTAATTAATACCATTTTGCAGTGTTCTTTTTGTGCCTTTTAAAAAGGACTCACTTTTATTCAAGCTAGGCTTGGTATAGATGTATTCAAATCACTGTAGACACTTAGCTTACTGCCTAATAAATATGAAGATAATAAGTACAAAGATACAACTCTGCTAGGTATAACTGTTTAAATAGTGTTTATGTCATGTGCTCTCAGAACATACAGCATATATTCTGATTACAGCATGATTTGGTTGTGGATGAACCTCATTTAATGATTGCTATCCAAAGAGAATCACGTCTTTTGAAGATGAGCTAAAAAGTAGACGTGCGGATTAAGACTGATTTAAAGCTAGGCTTTGTTCTAGTTATAATCCCAGATTAAAACTGTCCCAGAGAACAATGTGGTAATTTTGCTTGCTCTCCACTTGTGTATTTGAGGCAGTGGGATTTGTATCTTTGGGCCCTGCATTCCTGTGCAAGGCCTGTGGTCTTGGGTGACTGACAGGATAAATGGTTCTTGTTGTGTTCGCTTCAGTGTGTAAGTGTAGTTGGAGAGGGTCTGGCTGGTCCCCAGGCTGGCAAGCCATGGTCCTTGTTAGGACTGCTTTGAAACAGTTTGTTCCCAGTGTCTGGGTTAGTATCCCAGTATCTGAGATAGTTGTTCTTCAATGTTTAGTACTCTCCCTCAACTACTTAGTTGGGGGCAAGTCCTGCTTTCGAGCAGGAGGCATGGGAGGACACTCCCAATGTTTTATTTTCCTCTAATTTAGAGCAAGCCTGGATCCCCTGGTAATATGAAAGGAAATTAGGCCTCCCAGCTGTACCTAGTTCTCTTTTTGTTGTAGGTGATCATAATCTGCCACAGATGAGCAGGCATGTATTGTCCCCAACCTTCTGGCATGTTGAGGACAACAGAGAGGAACAAAGGGCAAAACCGCTTGCCTCATTACAGTCTAAAGTTTTAATTTATTCCTTAGCTTTCCAGTCTGCCTAGCATATACAGAATATAAAAACAAAGTGTTGAAGCAATATATGCAATCAGTAGCTTTGAACTGCAAAGCATCTTCTACTTCCATGCTTTGTTGAGTTTATCTTACTGGGGAATACATTGATATATGTGAAGGGAAAAGGAGTCTGAATTAAATTAACCAAAGAAGAATGAATGCTTTGCAAGCAGAGTAGCATCATTCTTTCAAGTTTCTGAAGGGTTTTTTAGAGCACAAATTAATTAGTCTCTCAGCCCATCGGAGATAAAGATCCTTTTACACGGGGCTGAGGCCAGGAGAGACCATTACATCGTTTAGTCTGACTTTCCCCTTAGTGTGTGCCAGGCAAATGCTCTCTTAATGTCTCTCACGGGCAACCTAATGTGGCTTTTCCTACTGGACTTTAATAAGTTATTGAGGACTTGATCTGAAATAACTAGATGCTGCAGGGCAGATCACTGGCTTCCAGATGCTAGACCCTCCAGTGTGTGGTACAGCACACTGTCATGCGTTTGGGCATTCTATACAATGCCTGGGGAGAATTAGTCCCTTGGTTAGGGATCTGCAGCAACTGCTTGGAGCTAGTCAGTAAGAAGTGCTAAGGAGAGAAATGAGTCCTCAGCCCCATGTCTCTTCGGAGCTTAGGTATTTAGCCCTGGCCTTCAGGGAAGTGTTTCTTTCCGTTTGAGTTCATAGCCTGCAGCCCTCTCCTGGAGGCAGGACAAAGTGATTTTTAACTTTTTTAAATTTATTTTTTCCAAAACACCAAGGAACGGTGGTTGTCTTTTAAAGTACAGGCAGTACTTCATCTCTCTTATCACCTGGAGGAATAGAGACTGACAGATTTCACTTCATTGAAGAATATCCAGACGGCCAGGGAAGGAAAGGGAGCCTAGGTTTACTGCCAGTCCTCTTTGTCTCCCACCAAGTGGGTAGACAGTAATATTTCCCAGTGACCTCTTTTTCCTTTCTAATGAGCAGTGGAACATTTTGACTAGACTGATACCTGAGACAGACATTAAGCATTGTGCTCTTGCCAAAACAGGGGCACTAAACCCAGGGGCTTTAGCTGATGGTGGAACTCGAAAGTTGGTGAACTTGGAGGCACGTTGAGTGGTTTAGATCACCATCAAATTACCAGGATTTTGTACTCTGTGTCCTGAGAGAGCTTGTGGAGTAGGCTACATTTTAGTACAAATGAAAATGTTTGAAATGATTCCTTTATGTTTTGCTGTGGCCTGAGTCCTCTTGGTTAGAAAGACCTAACAGTGTATGGTGTCAGATCACTTGCATAGAAGGCAAGGTTTCAATGTTACAGGTTTTGTAAGTCCTTAATTACTTCCAGTTTAACACTTACATGTTTTTAAAATATCAAACAAATACTAGAAACAAAAAGTAATAACATAGAGAATACAACTGCAAAAATCATTTCCCCTAGACGTTTTCATGAAAATATTTTTCAAGTTTGTTTTTAAAGCAAAACCTTTGCCCATTAATCTCTACTGAAACATCATCAAAACTTACAGTACAAAGGACTGGTAAATTACTTTTGAATCTATTCCATTCTTGCCAACTGTGAGTCAGTGCTGTCTATCATTTTTGCTAAGATAGCACTGTATTTTTTATGTGACTACTCTAAAGTCCTATCTACAAATTACTGCAGAAATTATGGAATAAATTAAAATTATAATGTAGAAAAACATCCCCTGTAAAGAGGACACTTTTAACATAAGACACAGGACTTTGATATCAGGATACACTGCACAAGGCATGCCTTTACCTCGCTTGGGAGTTAGAGTTACTGTAGTCTCAATAAAACCAGTTAAACTACCTGGCAAAAAAATTTAGCTATAGTGGTGGAGGTGGAGAGAGAAAGGGGGAGAGGTGGAGGTTCGTCTTAACCACAACCACATTTCCTGTCCTGAGGAGAGTTTTGTTCCAGTTAGGGATGTCTTTCAAAAGCATGTCTTAATGTCTGAGCAAAGAGGCCATGGCTTTCAAAAGGTCCAGTATGACTTGCAAGCTGAAGTCATACACGCTGAACAATTTTGGGACTTCTGAGTATCTCTTTGGATGTTAATGGAGGTTAGACTCCCTAGTACCTATGTCACTTAAAATGAGAATAAGGCATCCTGTGGAAAATCTTAACCTTGGTTTGCATTCCTTCAGTTGCTACATTTCATTCCTGTCCCTTTGAATAACTTTTTTAAACACTCTGTTGGTTGAAATGACTTTGAGGGTCCCTTCCAGTATCAGTCCCTTCTCTCCCTGCTTTTCTCTTTGTTCCTCTGGGCAAGCAGGTGGTTCTTATAATTAAGAAATGGGGACTTTTGAGATTTGGGATAATTACAACATCAGGAGTTGCAAAACAATCTCTTAAAAGAGTAGCTGTCATGATCTGTAGAAGACTGTTTCTAAACAGATCAAGCTTCCTGTTAAACATTGAAGTCCAACATTAGATTTTATGGAAGAGGGATTCATACTTGAATTTTTTCCCACACTTTTTTCTCCCAACTATAACTTGAAAATTTGTGCTGCTCGTTTTAACTACTCACTATGTGACTTAGGGAAGTGTGTTCAGATCAGCCACTCATGAAGAGAAACAATGTGAGGGAGATCTCAATGAAATGTTTTTTCACATCTGATAGGTCTTTTACTGTTGCAGTAGTCAGACTATCAAGTGACTTCTAATACACTGGTGACTGCTTTGCTATCACTTCAAAATGGATGTAACAATTATCTTCTCATGCTTTACATTTAATGGTCAAATCAGCCTCTGCACTGCAATTTTAGTTTGTTTTTACTGTACCCCTTTTAGTCTTCGTTCTAGATGGAATATTTCAGATGAAGTTGCTTTATTGAATCTCTTTGGGGAAATTAGAGGAGGAGGAGATTAGCATTGAATTGTTAATGCAAAAACATGTTCACTAAGTTACTAAGAGAACTACTTTAGGGAGGCTTATTGCTGCAGGATGTATGGATATGTATATATTGATCATGCACAAGCAATTTTTTGCAGACCCTCTCTCCTTTTTTTTCCACAAAAGAAAAAAGAAAATCTATTTGTGTATATGTATATCCAGTTTTTCTTTTTGATTGCTTTATTTTCATCCGTAATTCTGTCACTCTTAGACAGCAGTGATAGGGGTTTTTTGTTTTCACTCCCTCATTGCACAGCTTGGCATAGATGCATTTTGAGTTATCCATCAGTGAACGAGTACAGGCCACTTATTTCACACAAAAAGTGCTGAATGAATCATCCTGCTTTCCTCCCTCTTCCTTTTTTCCCCAGTCTTCAGCATATTTGTATTCCCTGAAAAACAGCCTTGCTGTGAAGTTTTGCAGAAGTTCATTATATAATCTCCAAGCTGGGGTTGCCGTCAGCATTCTGCAGTGAACTTGCCGTGGTTGCTTTTGTTCTTCTCCATTTTGCTGTGATAATGGTTTTCAGTACCTTTTGTGGTATCTTCTTCATTTATCTGGAACAACAAAAGGGGTCGTAACAGATGAAGCTGTTGTAGGGGTTCAAACTATGTGGTAGGTGAAGCCCATCATCGTATTTGCCTGCCCTGGTCACAGTGAAGTATAGAATAGTAACCCGCTCTTTTTTTAAGCTTTTGGGGTCTCCTTTCTGTTAAGGGGGAATTTCCCTGCTTCTCTCCTGGGAAACTGCTGTGTGCAGCTCCAGTGTGAAGGCTTTTTATGCATTTGATTACATTGATTAGTTCAGCAGAATTCATGTCCACAGCAGGAATCTGTTTTTCATCTTTGTTCTTCATCACTGTCAATTTTGCCTAATTAAAATCCCCTCCATTTCTAAAGATTGTATCAAGTCACCAATTTTACTATGAATGTTTGTTTCAATCACCCACTCCTTATTTACCTTTGAGATTTTATTGCTGCGTGTAATAATGTTAATAGTCAGTAATAACCTAAAAAAATTGAAACTTGGTACTTCTCCAGGTTTAAACAGTATCAAAGCTCCTGAATTATAACTTTTTATACTTTTGAGATGTCTTTGCAGTTAACTTTTGCTTAGGCTGGTACATAATGCTTACCTCCAAAAATCAAGGCATGATATTCTAGTATTGCATTTCATCCTGTCAGTCCTGCACCCTGGTTGCTTCCCTCACCTCAGCATCTGTGCCCCTGAGAGAATTAAGTACCACAGTTGCTGATGTTGCCCCCTTCCAAGCCATCCGCCTTCTCACCCTAATCCTCAGTTGCCTTACAGTCTTCTGAACTTTTCTATGTCCCATTAAAAATAAAATAAAAATAGTAGTCTGACACTCCAGTGTCTGTGAAGAGTAATTCATTTTTATGTGTGTCTCCCAATATTTTTGGTAAAATGTGTAAGCAGAGTGGGAATTATTTGGAAGATGATTGTCCTGGTTTCAGCTTAATTCAGAGTTGCTTTTCTTCCTAGTAGCTGGCATAGTGCTGTGGTTTGGATTTAGACTGAGGATAATGTGATAACACACTGATGTCTTAGTTGTTGCTCAGTAGTGCTTACACTCGTCAAGGACTTTTCAGCTTCCCATGCTCTGCCAGGGGCACAAGGAGCTGGGAGGGGCCACAGCCAGGACAGCTGACCCAACCTGGCCACAGGGCTATTCCATACCATGTGGCGTTCACGCTCGGTATAGAAACTGGGGGGAGTTGGCCGGGGGGGCAGCGATCGCTGCTCGGGGCCGGGCTGGGCATCGGTCAGTGGGTGGTGAGCAATTGCATTGTGCATCACTTGTTTTGTATATTCTTTTATCATTACTATTATTATTGTTATTTTCCCTTCCTCTGCTGTCCTATTAAACTGCCTTTCTCTCAGCCCATGGGTTTTACTTTTTTTCTGCAATTCTCTCCCTCATACCACTGGGCGGGTGGGGAAGGTGAGCGAGCGGCTGTGTGGTGCTTAGTTGCCAACTGGGGTTAAACCACAACAATAATGCAGGCTGTTTTTACAAGTAAGGAATTTTTCCAGTGTTTTTAAAAAACACAACAGTGACTATAATCTAAAGTATGATTAATAACAAATTAAGCATGGAAGAATCCTGTGCACCAGCACAAAAGCTTTGTGATGAATATAATGTTCATATTGCAGCATTATCCCCTAGTTCATGGTAATTATTAAATTTCAAAGTATCTGAAAGAGAAGATGGAACAACTGTGTTTCTAATGAATCTGTAATGAGTTCTAAGGCTGGGTAACCATGCGGAGTTGAGGGATTTGCATAATAATTATTGTAACTGGACTAAAACTATAGAGCTCTTTTCCAGAATAAATGAGAATTGTCTTCGAATTTAGTGAAAATTCAGTTTTTGTAGCTTGGCCAGTGATACTACAACTGTAACTAAGGCAAAAGAACTGTAAGGAAGATGACATGATGGCACTTCACTTGTGCATGTGTAAAAGTGTGCCTGAAAGCAATGCATTTTATGGACTGTATAATTACAAAGAAATAAATCTGAATCTTATACTAATTAGATCTCCTTCAGCCAATATTAGGATGCAGAACTGAATAACTGAGAAGTGTAGAGTGTAGGTAATAACCTCCCCAGCATCCTTATGCACTGATAAACCAAGATAGTCTTTTTTAGTATGAGGATCACCAATAAAGGAGAGAGATTGTTTAATTTCAGTTGCAGAAGGAAGGTCTTTGCTTAGTTCTGAGGTGTTGCATGCTGGTGTTGGTGGGTTTCTTTGTTTTTTCAGTTTTACCTTCTGCTTAGCTTTCTTAAGGTGTACAGTGAACGGTCCAAAACTGCATTTATCAATTTTCTGTAACATAGCAAGGAAGAGCTTCTGATTTGTATCTTGACTAGGACTAGAGGATTCTGAGAGCTCTAAAACAGTGAACTGGAAATTCTGATTTTCTTATGATAGTGACACTGAACTTATATTTCAAAAATACAGTTGTACAGTTTTCCAGGCAGCCAATGTTTTATAACAAAATGATTTCATCTATATGCTGCCTGTCTTGGTTTATTCCATCTTTTATTCTGTCAGGATGCTTTTTTTACTTTGTGAAAGTGTAGCATTTTTCTTGCAGGTATTGAAGGGCAGCATTAAAACTAACCCCGCTTCATCTCCAAATGTCATGATTGGAGAACACTTGGTACACAATATTATGGTTGTGTTTCAAAGCACTGTGCTGGCCTAACCATTTGCAGTCACAACTGTGACTGCAAAAATAAAGTTCTTGTTATTCTTCTCTTTGGTTTTCTTTCTCCTTCTGCTCCATCAGGTGGTTGGTTCGTGCTGCTTGGCCTCATCTCGCAGCTGGGTTGGTTCTCTCTCTGTCAAGATCCTTTCTGCTCTGGTTTTCCCCTAACACTTGTACTGGTAAACTCACAAACTTTCAATGACTTCACTGATCTGATTACATTTCTCCAGAACATGCTTCCTAGAGCATTTTCTGCTGCTCTCTCCCTCCTGATGTTGCACCACTTGCATGTGTCCACATTTTTGTTCTGACCCCGGTTTGACTTTGCTGTATGTGAGGTGCGCTGGCAGTACAGTCAGTTCCTTGGAGAAGTTGGCAGACAGTGAGGGCAAGTTGCTGGGGTTCACCCCCACCCCAAAAATCCCCCTGATCTGTAAGGGTGGATAGCATTCTCCCTGCAACTCAGTTGTAGGTCTTTTACAGAGTGAGCTCCTTGTGAAGGGTGGTTGCACACATAGTAGGAGTAGGTCAATCATTACCCATATGTCCCAGAAAGCATTCTTGTGTCTTAGGTTTGTTCTAATACCATGTTGGCTTTAAAAAATCACAGGGGGGGAGGGTAGAATCGAAAGAGAGCCAGCTGTAGGACGGTGGATGTTGTCCAGCAGTGCAGCGGCAATCACTGACACTTTATAAAAGCCTGTGTGAAGTCAGGTCGTTCCTCAGCAGGTGTAGCAGGTATTCTCACATTTCATTCACTTCCTTTTGCCTTCCAGAGGTATGTAGATCAGGCCTGTCCTTTTCTTTCTCCTGTGCCCTGGATATGAATGTACTGTGGTGATCCATTAGTCTTATGCTGGTGAAGGATTGAGGACAGCACCTACCAACAGTCCTCAGAGTGGTTTGTATGTCTGCGGTCAGTAAAACCAACCAGCTCACCTCAGCCTCCGATTACAGGCTAAGGAGATAGTTCATCTCGGTGAGAGATGTATGCTCTTCTTCACGCTGTCTTGTTGTCATGGTCAGTCTGTTACAAAGATGCGAATTTCATTTTCTCACCATCCCCTCACCCCGATCTCCAGCCGGAAATCTTGAGGTTGAATGGGATCAACATTACATATGGAATCAGAAAGTACACAGGTTAGCACCATGCTTATCCCAATCTTGTTGCTCTAGGACTGTATGGAGGCAGTTGTTGTTTCCTTTAAACCTGAAATTCCTGAAGTGATGTCTTTGGATTTATGAAGTTTCTTTTTTGGAAGCTCTTCCTTGGGTTCCAACTCTGGAGCAGGCTGAATCCAGGCAAGGTGATTTGAACTCACAAAAATATTTAATTTAGATTTATGTACCTCTACTGCTGAGCTAAATTGCTCTGTTAATCATATCCAAAACAGTGAATGACTTGATTAGGAAGAGAAAATCTGATTGATAAACTTATTATTTTCTTGAAGAATAATCTGGCTTCTTTGAAGTACCTTTGCTTTTGAATTATTGCTGTGATATTATTTGTGTGCATCTGTACTCTAAAACAATTTTTTTTTCTTTAAACTGCGGTTTCTAACAAGCTTTATCAAACTCCTTCCTTAAGTGCAACTTTAGGAATATTTTGAGATGGAAATGGATACGTTTTCTGCAAGTAAATGGTAGTGTTTTGAAAATGCCTATCACAGTTTTTGGTTTATCTCAGTTGAAAACAATTAAGAGATTAGCAAGCAATGATTTTTGTCCCTAATTCCCATATCAAAGCTGTTTGTGTTAACTAGATAAAATGCGTTCTGAGGGAATATGTGCAAAGGCTTGTTTATTAGCAAGAAGGATAAAGTTATCCTCACTTGACCTGAATTTTTTTCTTTGTTTTGTGCTTTTTTTCCAGATGCTTCTAAAGCATTTACATGGAAGAAAGAATAATTTATATTTGAACTGCACTAGCATAATTTTATCTTCACATTTTGTCTTTTATTACTTAATTTAAAACAAATATGTAAGAAATAAAGGTAATATTAATAAAATAGTGCTGTTCTTTCAAAAAAAAAAAAACATTAATGCTGATGAGATTCATACATATTTAAGTTTCATCAGAGACCAATGTTACTCAGTAAAGACAACTGTGACTTTCTACTTCTTAAAATTATTATAAACATAAATCCATCTATGATTACTTGTATGAGTGTAGCATTAAGGGTGTACAAGAAGACTATTGTCATAGCTTTGCTATCTCATTTGAGCCTGTTCTGTGTATGCCAGTTGAGCCCCAGAATCACTACATTTTGTATTTGACTTCCTCTTCCATACGGGTTGTCGTTAAGAGGAGTTCAACCCTCTGACCCCTTGCTCTATCCTTGTTACATCTTCTTGTGCCAGTTACCTACTGTGAAGCATGAATGCTCATCAGGAGTTGAAGCAGTAGGCTTCCAGACTCTGTCTGGGAGTTTTATGCAGGTGGACAAAGGAGCTGTGATTGAGGCAAAGAGATTTTTGCTTCTTTTTTCCAGTGGCAGTACTGTGAGCACTATCTATTTGAACTCTTTGATTCAATCTGCAATGCCTCACCCCATTGGTAATTCGTTCTGGTGTTCTCTATGTCAAATCTGATACAATCTTCATGGAAGAGATGAGAGAGTCCTTTTAAATCCTGGTATGAAAAGATTTTGTTTCTTTAGAAAATCAGAGTTTTGCTCCTTCTTCCTGACAACAATTTTAAATGGATGCTGTCTTTAAATGTCATTATTTTTATGCAGTATGCTGATGTTTTGGGGCTATTCTGAAGCAGAGCTTTAGTAACATCACTGAATGCTATGGGAGGGTATTGAACTCAAAATCCATTATTATTGGAGAAAAGGTTTAATTGCTCAGGAAGAGCAATTAAATGGAGGTCTTGGAGTTGTAGTTTTGCTCCCCATGAGTTGGAAGTGCTGGGAGGTGCTGATCTCAGCAGCTGACTAGGAGGAAGGATTCAAAGCAGAACCCCGTCAGTGAGAGAATTAGTAACTGCACTTCCTAAAAAGGAATGTCAGGGTGAGTAATGGAATAGGTGATTTTTTTCTTCACTTCTCCAAGTATGCACATGCGTCCTCTGGAAGGAGGGGTCTTTTTGTCTCTTATGAGGAATATCACACCTAGATAACATACAAGTGCTTGAAACTTGTCTCTCAAGCTTGGTTTGTGGGGTTTTTTTGAGAGGTTTTGGTATTTTTAAGAAAAGTCAGTTGTGAAGACACATGCTTCTGCTAAGGTTGGTCCCCCCGACCTTTGCGTTTTGTGTTGCGTTGATTCTTGAGGATGTTCTGTTTTTCTTTTTATCTCTTCATTCCACTGATAAGTCAGTAAATGTGTCAACTTCGCTAAAGCGGATCAGAACAGAAATAAGTTTTTCCAGGGGCTTTTTGAGTCATCGCTCTCATTTTTTTTATTAGTTCTACTAGAAAGTCTGAAAACATTGGGCTTGAGGGCAGAAGAATTTCCATTAAAATTAGAAAGGGAAATGTGAAAAAGATAGCAATAGGAAGAAATCTAAACAAAAGCATTGAATTCAAATATCATTTGACTTGTGCTTGGATTGGGTGTTCCCTATTATGCCCTATGGAAAATAGCTTGCCTGTGAAGAGTTGCGCTGATGCAGCACTGGAAACAGCTGTTCACACTGAGGTCAGCCTTTGTATGTGTTGGCCATTTAATAAGTAGGTGAGCAGATAGTAGTGTTGAGTTGGAATAATTAAGTAATGCAGCTAAACCAGGATTTTGCTGAAATTATTTACGTCAGCCATTCTTTCAAAGACGCAGAGACCGTAACATCCATTCAGAACAGACAGGGAAGTTTGTTTTGTGCCAGGGGATCTTCCCATTTCTGTTTTTCTGTCTTCCCTCTTCTCTTTTGACAGCTATCTATCAGATTCAAAATGAAGCACCCTGGTACCTCTTAACCCTTCGCTCTGCAGCAGTTCCTGTGCTATGATATTCCTTGGTATGCCTCCTTCCCCAAAGGCTGCCTTCCCTACCCTTCCCTTCCCACCTTAGCTGCAGATGTTTTATATGTGGTTTCTGGGTTAAGGTGAGTGCTGACACTAATGCTATAGGAACATAGACAGTTGTCCTGGTTTCAGCTGGCATATTGAGTTAATTTTCTTTCCTAATAGCTGGCATAGTGC
>VZTL01060139.1:247-32900 GCA_013400535.1 Scopus umbretta
TCAGTCTGGTTATCTGAACTGTGGATATTTCTTGCTGTACTTTTGGGATCAGTTGATTCCAAGCTTCCTTGTTCTTTTGAGCTTCATATGAGTCCAGTGTAAGTAGTGGTAGGAAAGCCATAGGTCACCTAGAGGACTCTAGCCTGATTAATCCTATGGCAAGGGAGTGGATGTGGGCTCCCATGCAATTTGGTGCTCATCCTTTCCAGAGCTTATTTTGTGGTTCTGATTGACTATTTGGGCTCTGTCTGGACAAGCTAAAAGCTGCTGAATTTGTTCTCCATTTTCAAGGGTATCTTCAGTAGCATAACACAGAGTGTTCCCACACAATAGGAATTCTATTGCTACTTACACGAATTTTTTGGCACAGATGACATGCACAGTATAACACTAAGCTCAGGTAGTCTGTGCTGTCCCAACCCTGAAACATGGAATAACACTTCATGGCTATTACTTGTTGGGATTTCCTATGCACTTTGTAGAACAACCAGTGATAACTGTGGGACAAATGTTTGTAGATGCATTCTGTGCTTCCTTGTTTTGTGCTAAGGTTTTTGTTTTTTTTTTAAAGTTTCAAGTTTAAAAGTACTTGAATCTCTAGTCATCTTGTAATCACATTTCAACTTTTCTGACCATGCAACCCTGATTGCTGCAGTTGCTATTGCTTTCAGTTGCATGGTTGACACCACCATGAAAATGCTGGTTCTTTCACCGGTGCTGGAGTAGCATTCTGTTGCATCCTTCCTTAACTTCTTCATTCAGGTTTTGCAGTACTTCTTTTGCTATGTAGCATCTTCATTTGTGAATTTATTTTTCTTGAAGAGACCCTCTAAAACTTTTTTCCCAGGTATTCTTAGAATTGGTTGTGAAGAGTTTGAAGAAGGAAAAAAAAAACAAACTGGAAACTATAATAAAATAAGGAAAGGTGTGCAGAAATGTTTCAGAGATTAATAAAGCTCTGGGAGATTCTGAAAGTGTATTGGGATTGGGTCATTTTATAAGGTTGAAATAGCTGGAGAGAATCAGGGTGGGGATATTGGAGGATTTTCTTTTTATGCCTTTAGTTATGACAAACAGTACTGACTTTATCACACAAATATTGGGAATTCTTGCTTAGAATTTGAATTCTAGCAGCTTATTATATCTGTGTAGCACAGTATAGCCTGCAAGAATCTGGAGTTCCGTGTAGTCATTTTGTGACACTGTTCCTCCTGGTCATTTTATGTCCTTTTGGTTTGTAGTGTATTTTTGCCTCATTACTCCTTGCATGACCATGCACACCCTCTCTACACCAGTCAGTTGTCCTGTGTTCCTGTTTACCTAACTATGAGTTCAGCTGCTAGAAGGAGCTTGATGCCAACTCTCTTGTGTCACCCTAGGCAGCTTCAAGGTTTGTTTATAATGTAAGTCAGTGTTGCTTAAAGAGAAAACCTTACATGGTGCTGTGTTACCATGCACTAATTTATTTGGAATACCCAAGGAAAGTCTCTCAAAAATTGTTTTGTCATTAAAAGAGATGTATCTGTAGCATTAAGTACATGGTAAATACATTACTACTATTCAGACGTTAGAGTAGAAAGAACTAATTTATTACTTTAATTAGCTTGATGTGTACTTTACATTATTGTAATATGAAATATTGAAATAATGAACTGAAAATAGGTATGTATGCATTCTGTTCAGCAGAGCAATTTAATAATTCACTTGGCAAAAGTTCCTCTAATAATACATGAACTGTGAAATGTACTTGAAATGCCGGTTGTAATTAAAAACTTTCAGAACTTAATGTTGGCAGAGCTTGTACTGCTAAAATGTAAGCTTCTTTGTGAAACAGGCAATAGGGGATCCGGTTTTCTGTGTATTTTCAATATTAGTTTAACTGCTAGGATTTTTTTAATATTTAAACAGAACATTTACTGTTGACACAGAAAACTCTACCCTTCTGATTTTGCACTCATGGGAATGAAAGAATGCAATCAAGAACACCTTAATTTTTTCTGTGTATTCTGTGGTCCCAAATTACTGCCTTAGTGAATCAGAATTATTGTTCAGGACTTTTTTGTTGTTGTTGTTCTTCAGATCTGCACAATACCACCTCTGGAGGAAAAACCTGGTGAATACAGTTGGGTTTTCTTGAAAAGCTTAAATTGTAGGAAAGCTAGAAATTCAGCATCAGGTAGTCACTTTTAAACAGCAAAATATTAAAAGTATGGAAAAGCATGCCACAGAGATTCCTTAGCTATTGTGCTCCATTTCACTGCCTGCCCTTTGTTGTTGTTTGTTTTGCAGCAGTGCCCAGAGGCTCTCAGATGGGATTCGGTTCCCATGGTGCCATGTGTTGTACAAACTCATGGTAAAATGTATCTTGCAAGGTAAATACAGACGCAGGCTGGGTTTCTGTAAGAGGCAGTCCGCTATATCTTTTGTTATCATGAGTTAAGATAGTCTAGCTCCTAATTTTGAACCTCTGACAATATGGACAGGGGAAGAAGTTCCCCTACAGAGGTAGGCTGGCCCACAAAATAAGTTGAGGCTCTGGGACTAGAACTGCTCTCTCGCAGAGAGATGTTTTAATGTTCCAATGTGGTTTAAAAAGTGAAATATATTGACATTTGAGTCGGCTGTTTAATTCCTAAGTTTTGGTATTTCTTACCAAGTAAAACACTTTAATTTAGCTCAGCTCTGTTAAGAACATTTTATCCTATATGACTTTAACTCGTCATGTGGGGAAGACGTGGCATAATGCCAACCTACTGAATCACATTTTGTAAATATTTTGCAAACAGTCATTTTCTGGTTTTTACCAATTTTCCTTTTTTGCAATTATGAATCATTTTTTAAAGGAAGTGTCTCTTCTTTTGCTTTAATGAAAAGGCATGGATTAGATAAATGTGGGAAGGGCAAGGATAATGTAAACTAACTTCATATGCTGCCTACAGAAAAGAATAAATGGGTATTGTGGGAAAGTATAATATAATGAAACTTTTCTTCCTTCTGTCATTCTTATTACTCATTTTCTTCATTGGTAATGGGCTCATGCATTCAAAAAACCTAGCTACATAAAAATGGAAAGCAGATTCTACCTACTGAGTAAATAGGTGTATTTAGTAGTGATTTAGGGCAGCGTGGTCAGCATTGTAGAAGGTAGTGGCAATATGCACTGAAGTATTGGCATATCAGTTTTGTCTGGGGAACTTCATTGCATGATTAATGTTTTGTCAGCTGAGTGAAGTTATATATTTGATGCTCGGTTATGCTCACGTGTTTGTATGAAACCTGTTGAAAATCTCAGTTGTGCAGGAATATTTATTTCTGACTTGAATCAAAAAGCTTTAACAGAAAAGCTATGTGAAAATAACTAAGGAAAGTGATTACGGCCTGTCATGGGATTGGTGTGTAACAGATGCAAACAACTGCTAATTAAAATGAACGAATAAGGAGTCTCGAGATGATTTTAGACTAGATTAGTATCTGTATCTGCTTACTGCTTTATTGTTGTTTGCTTTCCTTTGACCAGTTGTTGTCTTGACGGACTCTCTGCTGGGCCAGTCCTATTCTCAACATCCATTTCCAGCCAGTAGTTCCCCTGAAGTATCAGTTAACTGCAACTTTTATTGAGACCAATGTAATGGTCTCGCCGTGCTAACTAATGGCTGCAATCAAACAACTGAAAAAGATCCCTAGTTAATAGGTAAATTAATATCTAGTGAAGACCAGTAAACGATCAAGAGGGTTCTCAGACTTGGAGGAAACTGAAGCTGCATCATGTCATGAGCCCACTTACATTGGCATATATCTCATTTTTGAAGAGAGTTTGAAGCAGGGTGCAGGAAAATACAAGCTTAAAAAACGCAATTTTTTTGTTACATAGTTTGACTGTTACCTCATTTCAGTTCAGAAAATCTCAATGATGTTTCTACAGAAGTTTAAAGTTCCTTTAGATTTTAAAGCTTCATGTGTATGTTTTTGCTTCAGTTTGTTTCAAAAGTGAGGTAGAAATGATTGAACGTTCTTCCACATTCATTTTCAAAACATTCCTTTTTAAGTTTATTAATGTAGCAAGTGAAGGGTAACTGAAACAATTTAGCATTTTATTTTAGATTCTTAAACTGCTAAAATGCATGAGCAGACTGCTGTCAAAATTGCAAAATAAAAATTTTGATTTAGACAAAGAGCTTGTGTTACAAGTTTCGCAGTGTGCGGGAGGTTTCATTCAGGTATTATGGCTAAGCTCCAGAAAATAGGGTCTTATGAAAATTGATATCTTCCCTCTAGAAGTCTCTTAGCTGATAGTATGGTCATCTCCTTTAGTCCTCATTCTGTTTTTATTATTGTTCCATATTTCTGTTTAGATGGATGTTTTGAAATTGCAACTGGCTGTTTTCATTAGAAGTGATACACCTTCTTCTGCTGACACTTCCCTTGGAACTTGCTTGCTTTAGGATGTGGAGCTGCCATGGATCTCTTTGCCCACTTGATGGTATTCTTATTCTTGTATGGCTTGGAACCAATCAGTTTGTCATTCCGTCTGCATGAGACAGGCCCAAACTTCCTGGCTTCCTCTGCAGGAGCCATCTAATAAACCTCTACTACATAGCAATTTTTTGCTCAAGTCCTCGTGTACCCTTTTTCATTCTTGCCAAGCTAAGCAAGCTGTTTAGACCCCGTCTAGTGCTGAATTTGTTGTCAGTGTCAGAACTATAGAAAAACCTGAAATAAAGGACTGAGTACATCTTGCTCCTTATACTTGGCTGCTCCTCACCTTCAGTGGCTCTCTTCAGAACTTGGGAGAGCTTAAGACAACTCTTCCAAGAAAGCATGTTAGGTCCTCTTACCTGCTTCTTTCCTACCTTTTTTGTAGTGCCCATACAATGAACTGTATCACAAGAATCCTTGCTTTGCATATTCCTCAAGAAAATGCATTTCTGTTATACCTAAAACATAGCTCAATGCCTGATTCTTTTTCTTGGAACTTGTTTAAATCTTACAGCATCTGCTTGTCGACTTGATGTTTTTAACTCATGAAAAAACTTACTGAACTGAGATCTCAGATGATAGGAGAGAAAGACTTGAGTCCTGGAACAGGTATGGGAGAACGATGTGAGGACTGAACTGTAGAGAAAAATGTGTTCCTCTCTACACGAGAGTAATTATTTGACATTAAAGAAAACACAGCAGACAGCAGAGAAGACATTCCCAAGTGAACATCTGGACACTGGAAGAGAGAAGCTCTCTGCTTCTTGGTGATTTTCAAGTGGAACAGCTACAGTGTCAAGGAATAAGACCCTGGTTCAAGCTAATCTAGAAATGAGGATGTTCTTTTTAATTTTGAGGACAGCTGGATACAGGTCCCTGCCTTAAAAAGTGTTTCATTATTTCTTTCTTACTGGAGTGAGTCTAGTGAAAGACCATTAAGATGAAGGGTCTGGAGCACCTCTCCTCTGAGGAAAGGCAGAGCGAGCTTTAGTTCTCTTTTCTGAAAAAATGGAATTATTTAATGCAGATGCTTAGAGCTGTTTATATTACAGTACTTATATCTGAGGGTTATTTATGTTAATATGTCACTTCTAATTAACAGAAAAATGGGGGGGGGACACACACACGACAGGTGTTCAGTGTGTCCCACAAGTGCTCAGTGTGTTCCCCAGTTCTTACAGAAATTTAACATACCTCTGACTGGCAGGTTAAAGGATTTAGGGGGGAGGCGGGAGTGGTGCTTTTGTCTTTTTAGGAATGAAAGGATAGTTTTATCACTGCTGAAGAAGCTCTACCAAATACATCTTCCATTAACAGTTTTTATTATTATTATATATGTGAGATCCTGTTAAGGGAATGTTTTCAAAATTCTGAGGAGAAAAATCATATATGAAGAGTAACATCTGTGCTAAGGAGCACTGCAGTAACATGTTAATTTTTCTTTCCATACTGTACTGTAGTTTGAATTCCAGTTTTAAATAACTTTGAAAGAATAGCTAAAAGAAAAATAGCTGTTTCTGTGCTGTCTGCCATTACATTGCTGCACACTCAAACACATATGGACAAGTGCAGTTTGCCTGTATGTATCCTAATTGATCCCTCTTGCATATTTTGAAGCATCCATGTCCAGCTGCAGTTTCCATGTGCATACGTTTATGTTACCTCCTTGCAAACCATCCCCCTGCATTTTTTGACATTCATTCAGTGCCATTAATATTTGCTGGCACAGACAAACTTATCCCTGTTTCTATCCCACTGCCCCATAAAATAATTAGTAGCATTGTCCAAATAAGGTGGAGAGGGAGGAAAGAAGAGAGGCTTAGATTTTCAGGAACTTGTGCCTTTTTTCTCCTAGCTGCCTACATTTTCCTGGTCTCAAGGATAATTTTTGACTCCGGCCTTTGCTCTCTTCCTGTAAAACATTTAGTCGGTGAAGATGGCTGTTTCCTAGCTTCCCCTCTCCGGAAAGGACAGAAATGAGATTTCAGAAGGTGAAACACAGTTATGAGCAAGCCTCCACTGAGAATTAGTTACAAAAATGGAAGAAAAAAGGTTAAAAAGAGTATAATGCTCAGCTAAATCATAATTCTTAACTTTGATGACGCTTAAGCTGGGAAAAGTTGTTTTTACTCTGAGAATAACAGTGTAAATGAAAGTTGTTTGAAGAACTCTAAAACTCAGTAGTTTTTATTAAAATATGAAAACATGCCAGTTAATGCTTATGCTTGGTTATGGCAGCAAACTGCATTGAACTTCTAAAGATAAACTCAGGTTGCAGGAGACGAAAGTAACTGTTGGTTAGTCTGTGTACACATGGCATTCGTTACAGGCAGAGTATCTCTTTAACAAGCTACCTTTAAATCTTTCAATAAAGAGTTTTATTTTACAACCACTGTAAAATTTCATGTTATTTTCATGTTATTACTTTTCCTGCGCTACACGAAAAGTCACAGCAGCATATAGTCTATTGGGACACTTTGCAAAGAACAAAATATAATCGTTATTTAAGCAAAGAAGTGGGGCAAACACGGCATCACTCAGATGCAACTCACTGACACCAGGGAGTACTGGATTTGTGAACAAAAATTCTTTCACAAGCACAGAACAGAATAATTAATAGTCTGTGCACATAGCTAGTAAAATGCAGTAACAGTGGAAAAAAAAATAAGTACTTTAATATCTTAGTATTAAAGTACTTGCTGTCATATAGAAAACCGGATGAAAAATGGCTGAAATGCTTGTTCCTTTGAGGAATACAGAGTTCTGTTAGTTGACAAATCCATTGCAAAAAGCGCTGGCAAGCCAACAAAACAGAGACATCATTAATCCTATTGAAACCAGTGTGAAACAGATGAGCATACAACTGCTTTTGACAACAGCAAGGTAAATCGGGCATCCATGCTGACTGAGAACAGTGTGCTCGGGAACACTGAAAATAAGTCACTACCCATTGCCAGTTACTGAGGGCGTGTTGTCTTGTTTAATCAATACACACCAGTGTGTCAGGAATGTGTCAAGAATGGATTTTTGGCATGTTGAGCTAAGCGATCCATCCCGTCCCCGACATGTTTTGTTACAAAGTGTGGCAGGCTGTGTAACGAGAGGTGCCGTGGAGCTGGTCCCTGCCGCACTTCTGCGTGTGCTTAACCAGTGGTCCGAGGAGCTGCCGGGCAGCTGAGCTGCAGCTGATGCCTCTCTTCCCACAGAAAAGCAGGATGTCATGCATACATGACCATTATAGGCACTGGTCACAACCCTTCACCGGGTGGCAGGGATCCTAGACTAATTTTGCTCTGTTTGAAAGCTGTGAAGGTGAAGTCTCTGTCACAGGAGTCCGTTGATTTGCAGAGTTCTGGTTGGAAGTGAAATGCTGTTACAGAAGTGCCTGAGTTGAAGGATGTGAGCAAACTCTGGCCTGTTAGTATCAGTCTCTATTCATTCATAGGTTTGTTAAGAAATGTACACGTTACTGAAAGTCTAAGGGCTGAAGGGGAATTTAAGATCTGATGTTACTGAGATGGTTTTGGCAATTTTGCTTAAAATCTCTTCATATGCAATTTCATTGCATATTATGCCAGTCAGTAGTGAGTTGCACATTAACGTGAGGAAAGGTGGTGCTTACTAAATGATTATGTATTGCTGATAAGATTATAAATTTTAGTTTGTAAATAGATTACATGGGTTTCTTTCCCAGTTTCAGTTTGGCAGGATCACAGTATTATACAAGTCTGCTACAGAACTGTCTTTTCAACCGTTTCTTCCAGGTTCTGCGGTGGAAAGCACAGCAGGAAGAGGCTGCTAAACTAGAAGCTGCTGTAGCTGCCAGAAGAAAAGAAAAGAGAGATGAGAAAGAAAGGCTACAGAAGGAACAGGAAATGATTCACAGAGCTCAGGAGAAAAAGAAAGTATGAGAAACTTTTGTGCATTTGTGCATATGTTAATGAGTGCAATTGCCTTTAAAATTTTTGAAGTCAATTTAAAGATTTTAAATCTTTGAATTTAATGTCTGATCTCACTACCTTGTATCCTTGTAAAATATTAAGTATTAGTATAGAGATGAGAAAATGGTTAGTTGCGTCTTGCTACTGTCCATTTTAGCTTTAAAGCTGCCTGCTCTTACACACCAGTTACGTTACTTCATTACCTTTCTTAAAAAAAAAAAAAAAAAGTGTACACAAGTAAGTGTATGCGACTATCTCCATGTCACAAAAAATCAGTGCAGAGGCACTACTGGATTTCTATATCTTACAGATTTGTGCTTTTTAGCAATGTGGCAAAGACTATGAAAGCTTCCAGTGCTGCAGTTAAGTATGCTGCAATGCAGCAAATGAGCCTTACAGTATATTGTCTGCAAGATAGCGCACTGCACTTTGCAGCACAAGGACCTTAAAAGTGGACCTGAAGCACAATGGTAACATTAACCATTTCAGAATACCAGAAGTCTATGTTACCTTATTCTAAGTACTTACGTGGTGACTACTTGGGAAATGGCTTTGATGCATAAGTCTAAACTTCAACTTAATAGAAAATCAGAAATCCACTATAGTGAGTGTGATGCTTTTAGAAAACCAAGCTGTGTCACATGTATTTGTGTTGACCTTTTAATTTAAATGATACGGCAAAAATCCAGGCAGTTGTTTTATTAGAACTTCGCCTCTTTTTCTGAGTATTTTTATACACTGTAATCTGATGTGCTTAGAGTCCAACTCACCTGCGGTGTTAAGACTGCATAATTATTTCTTAAAAAAAATAAGTTGGAGAATGTCAGAGATTCTTATTGCTTTGTCTTTCAAATGCTGATGAGTATATTGTCTCTTTTACTCTTATGGGACTACTCATGCCTACATGTTTGCAAGAAGGGTCGTTAAAAGCTGTGCTCTTATAACATGCCAGTTAGAAACACAGTTCAGAAAATAAGGCTAAACTGTTCCAAATAGACCATTTTCATGATGCATATGAAGGCTTTAGTGACATCAGTATGTGTCACACTACAGCAAGCTTGTGCAAAAGAAGGAAGGAACCCAGATCTTTATATATGTTACCATGTTTTCTCTTTAGATTTTGCCTTCTTGTCTTTATCTGCCATGTTTCTGTGTAACATATCTTACTAGGAGCAAACGTTTACTGATGGGACTGCAACATGGCCAGTTAGACACACTAGAATTTAATAGATTCTCATGTCAGTAGAGGTGTCTATTGCAGTGATATTCCTTGCAGGGGAAAAAAGCAAACACAAAACTATCCATACTTACAGCAATTTGATTAAGTTGTTACTCAAACAATTTACAACACTTACTAAAAGCAGAAAAGAAATTATAGCAGAGCAAAATAAGTGACTTACAGGTGGGTGAAACTCATTGCCTTAGCAGAATGAAAATAAAGTTCTACACTACTTTGAATTTCCCTATCTATTTTTATAGCATTCAAATATCTTTTGCTTGCTTTGTCCAAAGAAATATGTCTTCACGACATGTCAAACAGGTCAAGAGCAGAAGATCTTGCAGCTTATTGTATTCCTGGTGGTAGTCTGCATAACCGTTGAGTTTGGTTATACCAACAATTCTGGAAAGCAGCACTTGACTGAAAGTGCTACCTAGAGAAAAGGAGCTGAAGCTGCTGAAGCCTTCCTGTCTCCAGATAGAGACTTTTATCTCCTTGTTATTTCTCATTGCTGCAAATCCCAACATTTGAAAAGCTGCCTAATTTCCAATTGATTTTATTTTATTTGTGAGTTCATTCTCTTGGTCATGACTGTGTTTGAATATTGCATGTATCCAGTTTCTTCTCTAGCTGAAGAAATCTCTACTTGCTCTTTTTAGCAGGGCCTGTTGTGACAGGACGAGGAGGAACGGGTTTAAACTAAAGGAGGGTAGATTTAGATTGAATATAAGGAAGACATTTTTTACAGTGAGGGTGGTGAAACACTGGAATGGGTTGCCCAGAGAGGTAGTGGAGGCCCCATCCCTAGAAACATTCAAGGTCAGGTTGTATGAGGTTCAGAGCAACCTGATCTAATTAAAAATGTCCCTGCTTACTGCAGGGGTGTTGGGCTAGATGACCTCTAAAGGTCCCTTCCAACCCAAAGCATTCTATGATTCTACATTGGGCACCTGATTTTACTCTTTTTCTGCAATTTATCTTAAAGATGAAATACACATTCTTGGCAGAGCACAATCTTTCCGTTAAACTATGCTAAATCATATAGTTAGCAAAATTGCGACTAATTGTCCAAAAGCCAGTTTCAGGAAAAGTTTCTCTTTCCTTCAAAATACACAGATTACTCTCACTTTTCATAGGAATCAGAAAAGTTCAGATTGGAAGGGACCTGAAGAGGTCTCTAGTCCAATCTCCTGCTCAGTTATGAGGTCTGACAAGGTTACTCATGATTTTATCCTTATTTTAATTTGTTTTCTTTATCTTTAAATTTAGTTCTAATATTTGAGATTGTCATTTTGGGTTCAAAAGTTGAGAAAGCTGTATTTATGTCTTTGCAGACCATGCATTTTCAGAGAAAACCTGCCTCAGTTTAAATCAGTATTGGCTTATTGTAGATACTGTTGGTGAACTTTTTAGACATAAGCCTTTATAAAAAAGACACGGGGGAATTTTTCAGGATTATGTGTATGTACATTGTGTTACAAAACTATTGTATATGTGATTTCCCCCGCCCCACCCCCCCCGACATATGTTTCCTGTTATTTGTTCTTGGTTGATATGTTGTTACTGTTCTTACATGCTGGATTTCAAGTTATAAAATAACAAATTAAGGCAGAACTACTACATTTGGTGTCTGCATTCATCTTCTATATAAGAATTTTCAGGGTGAGATGTGATGAAGTTTTGACTGGTATGGATAATGCATAAGTTGTCTCAGTTGGAGCATGTGATTGTGAGACTTTTATCATTTCTCCACCAGCACTGGAAACAGAGGTACAGAGAGAAGGGCAGTCCATATTTAATGATGGTTTGCTGCTTAGGTTATGAGAAACTTCGCTGCTGCTTTTCTTTTTGTTACAGCTTGTTCTGCTTATTTGTCTTTACTAGCACTGTGTTTATAGTGGCAGGTGGCTCTGAAACCACAAGGAAGGGAAGAGGCTTGGTGAGGCTGTGTTGACCTAAACACCAGCAATGTTCATTTTATGTGTAAATATATTGGTTGTGCACACTTTCCACTTTTCTCTGGCTTATGTGTAACGTCTACATACAACAGTCCTCTGCTTGTGCACAGATGGAATAGCAGCTGTTTGAGGTCAGCAGTCTTATGTTTCATTTGAGTATATTACATCTTAGATCCTTTAAAAGGGCTGCTAACCTTACACTGTGAATGTTCTGTGGCAGCAAGAAGAATATGTAAAATAGCTATGATCAGTGTAAAAGAAATGTCCACACTCTACCTAGTTTGTAACCTAGGCAGGGTATGTCAAGTACTTCCAAACCTGAGACTGGGTAAAATGACATTAAATCTTAAATACCAATGCTACATTTGCTCTATTGGACTGCGGATCAGATTTTTTCCCCTATATATTTAAACGGGGAATTGCAGAAATATCCACTGGCCCCTAATTAGAGTTTATGAGACAGCCTTTAGGCGATGTGGAATACAGAAAGGGAATAATTGCAAAAGAGAGTTTTATTTCATAAATATAAGTATTCCAAACACCACTAAATAGAAGTATTCTAAGAAACATGGTTATAGCCATCCTTGTTTTCATGTTCTTCATGTGCAAAAAATGTCCTATGTAAGGAAATGATTGGTTTATAGGTTCTGAAATATAAGCACTCTTTGGAAGACTTGTTTTATTCTGAATCATGCTAGTTAAAGGTTTTTCTGCATAAAGTCAGTCATATAAAAAGGATGGTCTTTTGACTGCCATTTCAACTGAAATCTCCTAGAGAGGCTTAAATTCAGTATAGTTCAGTGGATGATACAGAAGATATTTTTATTGCCATTTTCTGAAGCTTTTTCTATGTGAGATGATTCCATAAGTATATTTCATTGTAAGAAATTACCTATATTTTAGGAGGGTAGGATAAGGTCTCAGACCTTCACAGGAGCTTTATGCATTTACTTGTGAAATCAACAGATTATTGAGGTATAATTTCAATTGTTTTTATAATTAATTATAAATTTATAACTAACATTTTCTTTTATTAAAATTCTTAAGATTTTCTTAGATTTTTGCATCTTTTTCTAAAGCTTCTATTTTTCCAGCTGTATTTTAAATTTTAGAACATAATGCTGTTTTGTCAGGGAACTACAAGTAGCAGGATTGTCATATGCTTCTGTCATCACAAATAGTCTTTTCAAAAACTCAGTCTTGATTTTCAAGGTAAACACTATCTTTGTTTTGCTGGAAGCAGTAAATTTTAGTGAATTTTGTAGCTTTTCTCCTTCTGTTTGTCATAGACATTGCTAAGAAGTCTGTTAGGTCTAAGGAATTAAGGGGTTTCTCAGTCAGCCCTGAGGTAGTATGAAGCACCGTGCCATTCTCTGGATATTCTTTTGGTTTCCAATTCGGAAGTACATCTGGGTATGTCATTATTTCTGTGTCCCAGCTTGTCTTTCTCTTCTCGTACCTGCACATGGGGGGGCGGAAAGTGGAAATGAAAGAGTGTAAAGTACAACAAAGAGAAATTGGAAGAGCGCTAACCTTTATAGATCTACCATGTCATCCTAACTTCTTCTTGGGATAGCAGAGTACTTAGTATAATGCAGAAAAGAGAATATATGAAACCTGTTGGAGATGACATGGAATGTGAGTTGTATGTATTATTACGTGTTGTTGTTGTGTGTTAATAACTGGAACAGGCAGGATAGGTCAGCTTGGCTTCAGTTAGGGCAAGAGGCTGCAAGATCAGGAAATACGGGAGGTCTTATACCAAGGTGTGCTGGGTTTTTCCATAGGCAAAAGGATACCAGAAATGGCTGGAGCGTTATGTTGCCAAGAAGCATCACTGATACCATGAAAGGTATCAGTCATGATACGTAGGATAAACTGTTTTATATTATTAACATAATAAGGAGTGTGGTGCCCTGAATATGTTCCTCTGTCTTTGAACTTACGTTCATACACAGGTTCCTATCTACAGATGTCTAAACCCTTCCTGAAAATCAGTTGCTGAAATTAAGTAAAGGGCTTTTTGTCCTAATCTAATTTGTCTATTAGTGCTTACTTAAAAATCTTGCTTGTGATTTTATGTGTCTTCTCCTTCTCTTTGTTTTTCTTCTATTCTGTGTTAACGGTCATCATTTGCATACATTTTTTTATCACTGTTAATCCTCCAAAGAATGCATGGTTTTCACCAAGCCATGAGATGAAGTTAGCCCTAGCCCCTAGCAGTGGGTTTTGCAGTAAGTAGCTGAGGTCCCATGGGTGGTGGGGAGAAGGGCTGCATGGGCACCAGAGCCCTGTCTTTTGTCTCCAGCAGTGGCCATAACAATAGAGGAAACGCATACAATAATTTCCCTCCCTCCCTCCTGGCTACTTTCCCTGTCTCCAGCTGTTCCCTGATGCTAATGTGGTTTGTCAATTTAGTAAGCCCTCCCCAGGGGCACTCTATTTGGGCAGGTGCCTAGTCTTGCCTGAAACATGTGTGAATGTCCTGCATCCATCAGCAAGGAGCTCCACCAGCCTTCCACCCGCTGCATGGAGAGCTGTCTCTACTTTTCGTTCCAAATCTGGCTCTTGCTTGGCTCTTGTTGGAGGGGCAGAATTCATCTCCATCCAGAATTGATCTCTTCATGACACTTGTGAATTTGTAGGCTTCTTATCAAATCCCCCATAAATTGTCACTTGTCCATCTGAGTAGCTCTGCCCTGTTCCTTCAGTGCCTGTATGAAAACTTGTATGAATGCAGTGAACTTTTGATCATTACTGTTTCTCTTCTATTTCCATATGAAAAGGTTCCTTCCAGACAGGGAGGGATCAGAACTGCACATTAGGACTACAAGCATATTTTCTGCTTTTTCCTATTCTTTTTGTACCACATCCTGACGCTAGACACACTTGATTTGCCTTTCAACTGCTGCTGTGCACCGAGCTGATGTTTCACATCAGCATGTGGAGGTGCCCTCTTAGTTGGTGGCACTCAAATTCGGGGTGTAGTGCTTGTTCAGCTGTGCCGTTCATGGTGCTCTGCACTTTCTGTTCCCCAGAGGATGGTTTCTTGGCCTTTGTGAAAGTTGCTGCATGCCATCATCAGTTTAATATGGCCTGCAGTCACTGGTTCCTGAAAGCCTTGCTTGCTGTCAGCCATTGGCCCTCGTTTGCATGTGGCATCATCAGGAAAATTTTGCTGTGCTGCTGTTGGATTGTGGAGCAAGATTTACAGGAGGACGTTTCCTGCATTTTGCTCTGCAAGCAGAATGGCTTTTTTCTGTCACAGGAGAAGAATTTTAAGTTCTGTGCCCCTAGCAGGTGTCTGGAGTGAGAGAGGTTTTACCTCTGTGAAAGTGACAGGCAACAGCTTCTTGTAAATGTAGCTGGAAAATAAAAGGGCTAGAGAGTTGTCTGTACTGCAGTCACTGCTGACCTTGTACCATATTACAGATATTATACTTTATACCTAACTGATCACTTGTTAGGATCAGTACTGCTGGCAATCCAACTATGGCAATTGGAAGTTGGTGAAAATTAATGGTAATAGTTATCTTGGAGGCAAAGTAAATGCATTTGTATTTCAGGGATGTCTTACCTAGACGGTGATGATTTAATGGATGCTATAGTCATACTGTGTAGGTTAGGTGACCTGAAATCCCTACAAAACCCTATATTGTAGTGGCTTCAGCATTTGTGACCGGTACCTGAACAGGTTCACCTGACACTAGGTTAGGAATGCAGTGTTGGAGTCACGCTCCTGAATTTCAGTGCAACTCAGACGTTCTTGAAAATTGTGGTTAAAAAAAAAATAAAATACCTGAAGTCAGCACTTTAAAGATGAGAAGGTGATTCTTGTTCCTGTGTCTAAGAAAACCTGCTCTATCAGCTTTCTGAGCTGGTTGGTGGCTTGTGAGGTTAACGATGAGGAGCGGCTGAGGGAACTGGGACTGTTCAGCCTGGAGAAGAGGAGGCTGAGGGGAGACCTGATCACTCTGCACAACCCCCTGACAGGAGGGTGTAGTGAGGGGGTGTTGGTCTCTTCTGCCAAATAACAAATGATAAGACCAGAGGAAATGGCCTCAAGTTGTGCCAGGGGAGGTTTAGATTGGATATTAGGAAAAATTTCTTTACTGAAAGAGTGGTGAGGCATTGGAACAGGCTGCCCAGGGAAGTGGCTGAGTCCCCATCCCTGGAGGTATTTAAAGGACGTGTAGATGTGGTGCTTAGGGACATGGTTTAGTGGTGGACTTGGCAGTGTTAGGTTAACGGTTGGACTCTATGATCTCTTCAAGGTCTTTTCCAACCTAAATGATTCTATGATTTGTAACATATGTCATGACAAGGTGGGAATTAGAAGCTTGCTGCAAATTCTACCAGTTGTCTTTGAAGAACTGCCCTTGTTTTAGGAATGGAATCCTGTAGAATTTATTCAAATGAAGAATTCAGAGTTTCAGCAATATTTACTTTAAATCTCAATTCTTCATTTTGCATCCAAAAAAACTTATCTTTCCAGATAAGCTTCCCTGCTCAGGTTTCACTGTCTTGTTTGAGGCCCTTCTTTCTCACTCAGCTTTGGAAAAGCTTCATACTTACATGAGGACCACTCATATACTACTTCCTGTTCCTCAGCAGGCTCTCCACATCAGCCAAAATGAACTGGGCTGGTGTGGATCCAGCCATTTAAGCTAACCTAGGACATTTCAACTCAAGGAACATTCACTCACTTGATCAGCGTAGTTGAAGGTTTTGATGGCAGAGTAGGAAAGCAAGGAGCAAATGGAAGTGGTAGTCTTTAACTTGCAGTTGAAAATTTTATTATTGAAATTAGTGTCCACAGTCTGATTTTACTATTTCTGTTGTGGTGGGTCCACACCCTCTTGTCCACCCGATAAGTATTTTGTTAGCCCATGCTGTTCTAAAATACAGATTTTATTCTAAAATTGGATTTTCTTTAACTTAATGCTTTTCTTACTTTATTTGTTCTCACTACTTTCGTTTATGAATGATTGTTATTTTGTTTACTGTATTTGTTCAAACTCTAGGTGAAAAAGTACTGGGCTGAGAAACAGCTCAAGTGGCAAGAACAGGAAGAGAAAGATCTACAACGTCTGGAGGAATTAAGAAAATTAATGGCTGAACAAGCCGTTAAAGACAGAGAAAGGTAAAAGAAATGAAATGTGAATACCTATAGTATCAATACAAACTTCTTACAATCTAATTTGGTTTGATCTCCCAGCTTTCTAAATTAGAATAAATTGAGATAAGTAATTTTTTTTTTTTCTTCCTGTTTGGCAGTTACTCCAGTCTATACACCTGGGTTGCATCATGATTGTATCCTGGATGCAATTTATTTGTTAGTTTGAATTAATTCATATCCATCAAAATTTTAGACTTTTGTAAGCTCTAAACTGTTGTAATCATGATAGGGTACAGACATTAAAACCAGCTCCCCTTGTGATTTTTTTTAATTGTACCTGAGTAATAAGACCTTCTACATTCCCACTTTGGAAAACTATAAATAATCAGGTTTTTTTTGTTTGAGAGGCAAGTGAGAGGAGCACATTAAGCACTTAATAGCCTCAAAGATATCTATTATTCTTTTAGGCGGTCTTAAACTGCTCATCTAGTTGTAGATGCTCTTCACCTGTTTGATATAATTTAGGACTTCAGCCTGTTAACATTTGAATCCTTGCCAAGTCTTCGTTGCAGAATATGGCCTTTAATGAACTGTTGAAGAAGCACTTGATTTCATAGAGGAATTTCTCTGTCATAGAGGAGCATTAATAAACCTGTATGTAGTCTGGTTATAATTGTTCTCAAATTCACAGGCTTACTTTTTCTACATAGAGGGAGCCACCAAATTTCATGGACCAGAAACGTAATTAAAATAGGGCTAAAGTACCATTGGCATTAGAATATTAAACTTGGTCTTAAGCTTTCTGTAGTAAACACTACTTCAATCTTATTTTGTTACGATACCTTGCTGACAGCTAAATTTAAATGTCTGTATCCTTATGCTACAAATATATCTATACGTTTCCTTAAACATGCCTGCAATGATTTTGGTTCATAGCAAAAGAAACACACATACTTGAATTTCTGAGTTTTCAGCAGAACTGATGAGGAAAAATTTATTTTTCTTTAAACCTGTGGACTGCACTATGGCATACAGCTGGGGAATGTTCTTTTCTTATGCTAATAAATGTTGCAGAATAAAATATAAGGAAATGGCATGGTTCATTGAGGAATGCAGGAAGGAAATAATCACACCTTCAGGCTATTATGAATCAGAAGTTGGTAAATGCTTAGCATTATGTTTTCCAGAATTGGCGTACTGTACAAAATAAAACATTTTAAAGAAAAATGCTTACTATTTGTGGAGATTAATAATTCTTTGAAATTACTTAATGCTTTTCATCTTCAAAACCTTCAGAAACATTAATCAAAGAAGGGCAGAGAGATATTACTGTTACAACGTACTGTAGTACTACAAGTATGGTATAAGGCATCTTAAAATATGTATTGTACTGAACTAAGGTAGACACACTGGCATAATGATTTGACAGTGCAGAACTGCAGCCCTGTAGAAACTAATAGTATTCTTACATGTTTCACTTGTTGCAGCACATAAATTGGTTTTGAGTCTTTGCATAACTGATCATGAAAGATGGCACAGGCCAGTACCACAGTTCTGATCTGACACGTTTTCAGGCTTTTTTGCAAAAGGAAAAGATTTTTGCATTGTGAGCTGACTGACTATTCCAAGTACAAGATATGGCCTGGATAGTGCTTCGAGTTTCTGATAGGTACGATAAGATACTAAAACAAATGGTTTGCTGTTGTCCTGAATTGCTTTTAAAATTAATTTAAAACCAAGTAATCAGGTTTATAGAAAAGAAAATTATTATCACAGAGTCACTGTGGTGCTCTATTTATTCAGGTCTCACTTTGTAATTGCAAGATGCTGAATAGCCAGAGCTATGACCAGACCAAAGAAAAGGATTAAAGGCACCTGCAACTGGATGTACAATTTCAAATGACTAAGTCCAAATTTGCTGTCTACAACTCCTCTGCTTAGTGACTGTCTTACAGTGGAGACATTTAACAGATTGGACGTTACATTTATTGGCCTGGAAGTTCCTAGGTAGCTGCAATTTCATATTGTGTGTGTGTCTTAGAACTGTTGCTTTCAGAGCAGCTGGCTACCCAGCACTTGCCTAAACCCTAGTGGGTTTAAGTTTATGTAAGTTCCCATAGATGTTGATCAAGTAAAAGATGGCAAGAGTAGCAAGTTCAACACAAAATCCTAATAAGCAATGCTATCTGCATTCAGAAATATGGGAGAGGGAAAAAGGATTGTGCTGTGATTTCTGCTCCAAGCACAATATCCATTCTGTATTATTTTTTTTCCCAACAAATTTTGTACAAAATTTGTAAAATGGTGTTCAAAAAAATCACGGGGACTGGGGTAAGAACCTAGGTCTGCCCAGATCCTGTCAACTGCCCCAACAAAGGGGCAAAAACCATACTCCTTATTTGCTTTCTTCTAGTCCCATTCATTTTGTATTGTTCGCTGATAGTGGTCCAGCTATTAAAACAGGGGTGGAGGTGCCCTTACCTATACTATTGAATATTCTCCCTGGTTGCGATGCTTGTTGATAATGCAGAAAATGCAGATTTGAACTCGTTCAGGCTAAGAGCCTGAGTCTAAAACTGTCTGGACAAGAGCTCTGATTATTGGTGTATATCATAAAAGATCTGGCCTGGCCACATGTGAAAAGGAAAGCAGAGAGTTCCGATCCTTTTTTTTTTAATAAAAATTAAAGGTTTAGTAGATGACAGCTCCAGAGAGAGAAATGCTCCAGAAACACAGCAGGTACTAGATAAATGGTGTGCATGCTCCTTACTGACATTCAGCAGGACTTAACCTCATTAAGCTGGGGTAGCTGGTGGGACTACTTCAGGGGTAAGAAATTAGTGTGGGCAAGGTACATTTGCATGTAGCCCGTTGAAAGCAGAGATGTAAGCATGGATGTACATCTACTGCAGTTGGTCCTTTATACGTACATAGGATTACACATTCAGCTATTCTGAATGTCTTAAGTTAGGTCTACATGCCTATGTCTTTAGGACACAGAATTATAAACTCTTTTTTAATGTGGTGTCAAGAACTACAAACTGCATTTAAGTCTTATTCTGCTTCAAGAATTGGCATCCAGAAGGGCCTATGTCTGTCTGTCTGCTAACAGTCCACTTCTCCCTTTTTTAATCTATGCAGTGAATTTCAGTCAGGTCCTCAATCGGGTCCCTTAGGTATGGAATGGGTTGAACATACATAAAATATTCTAAAAGAACATTCCCCTCCCAAAGCAATAGATTTTGCATTAATGTTGCAGGGTGAGAATTAAATTGGCATGGAATTGTGCAAATATTTTCACTCACTACCTATGAGAAATAGATTGGCACAGTGCTGTTCTCCAGTGAGGCAGTGAGTGGGAAACATTTGCAAGCGTTTTAACCCAGCACCTGTACTGCTGCCAGTCCTGGCCTTGAATTCAAAGGGCAGGGGTGGGAGAGTCGGAAGGAAAGGATTGCTCTTTGCAAGTATTTTATCTGACTAACCGTCAGAAACAGAGCAATGGCAGCTATTTGCCATGCAGCTCTGTTTATCACATGCTGGGGATGAAGGTGCTTATGTATTGCATCTCTCCCTTCCCATGTGCTCTTTGCAGCAGTTCCTTGCGGGAATGCGTGCAAATAGCCCTTCCTCTCTCCCCTCTTGCCCCACCTCGAGGTTTTCCCCTTCCTGAAGCACAGCTCTCGCCAACTTCCCCCAAACCCTCCCACTCTCTCCAGTCGGTGCTCCACATTGAAGAGGCACAGAACAGAAAGAATCCAGAAAAACTGTGGACAAACAATTGGGTGTTAAAGCCATTCCCAAAGCTGGGTGAGCGAGAGGGCTGTTGGTGGAGTCGATGCTCTCAGCAGCTTTGCTTCGAGCTTGGGCTGTTACGTTTAAGAACGTCTTTAGAGCCCAGAGCTAGGTTCGGCTGTGCACCTCAACATAGCCACAGCACTTTGACTACAGGTGCAGTGTAAATTAGCAAAGGATCTGGCCCCTCAGTTTTGTCTTGAGAACTGGTGGCTACTTCTGAAATCTTCAAATTGTTTTTTTAAAACACTTTCTATTCCAGCTGCCTCATGGCTTGGCGACATTGTGCATTGATTCAGCCTATCACAGGTGGAAACACAAGCAGATCTTCTTAGCCATACAGATAATGCTTTCTTCTTTTTATATGTGACTTGTTCAACTGACAACAGTGAACAGGACAAGATACAGAGAAAAAAAACCTATCTAAATTATAACCCAATTTTTTAAAGTTTTGCTAAAGCTTTCATAATAAACATAGTAGTTCATTATTTCCTATTGAATATTTATGAGACAGTCTGAAAGCAGAGTTTTAATGAAATTATGCTTATCAAAAATTACATAAGTGTGTACCCACAATACTTCAAAAAGGTAGCTTTACTGAAACTAATCAGCTAAGCTGATTTTTCAGCTGGCGATTTATTAAAATCGTTACTTACTGTGGTACTTAAAGTCAAAATTGAGTATTAACACATTTTAATTTTAAGGTTTTCTATTAAATTGTTTACTTTGAAGAAATAGTAGCTGAAATATTACTAAGTATATATATAAGTGAAAGAGTATTAACAACTTTATTTGGATGTGGACCCTGTGAAATCAAAGCTCAAGTAAACATTTAAAACCAAGTATAAAAAGTATTGCCCTCTGACAATGTAACTTAATCTTTGTTAGTACTGGCCTTGGTCTCTCCAGCATGAGCAAGATGATGATCTCCTTAGGATAACATAGTCATGAAAACATGAACCTCCTTCTTAGGAGCAACAAATGCTGCATCAAGATGCTAAGTCCTTGCTCTGTCCTGGTCTGCTTGTCAGTTGCTTTGGCAATCAACTGCAATCATTACACCTATTCAAAGTGGGTATGGAAATGCCATAAAATGTTTCCACTTAGCAATGATTTACATTCCTATGTACATGAAAACTTCTGCAGTAGAGACAAAGTATTTGAAATTAGACCTGGATGAGTGCCCCTCAGTTTTCCTTCTTGGTAATGAACAGAAGTTTCCAGGGTACTGAATTTAATATTCGATAACATTGGAGTATTTTAGAACTTGTATCATAGTAGTCAGCTCAAGCAGAGTGAAAGGTTTTCAATATAATATCGTTTTTGTCATTTTTTGAGAAAAATATGAGTATCTGCTTTTTATTAAATTTTCTTCATGTAAGAGGAAGATTAGGCTTTCTCTCTGGAACAAAATTACCTCTGAAGATTACTATTGTAAGCATTCATCTGCCTAAACTACAATGGCTACGGTAAGAAACTGAAAGCCTCTCTGGGGCATCCTCAGGCAGCTTTGTTCCACTCTCCTGGGACAAATTTGTTTGTCCCGATAATTGTTATTGGATTATTGATGCAGTGGTCTTTTCTAGCTACCGACATAACTGTATGATTAGTTCTGTTTTTTTGCAGTTTATAGCACAAGTTATATACTCCTTTGAGCTTACTAAAATTTTGAGAGTAAGAAGATAAAAATACATGTTTTATTGTAGTTGAAGCAGGTCTTTCTTCTCCATTTCTCTAAAGGCAACTTAAAATTTGAAGGGCAAAAGAAGGATAATTCTCTGAATGCAAAGCATGGCAATGGCGACTCCTATGTAAGGACTAAAAGTGACATACCAAAGAATACCTTACAGCTTCACAAGAAACAGAGTTTGGCAGTGGACTGAGGTTTATTAGGAAATACGGTCATGGTAGTGCTATCGGGGCTATAAAAACCTATTGTGAAAAATTGACCAGCAAAAGTAATGCCGTAGGTAGAGTTTCTGAGTTATTTGTGCCAAGCTCCATTTTTTTTTTTCCTTTTGAAGAAGGATGTAATTCTGAAAGTTCTCTTGCTTCTTCCAGTAACAAGTGTTTCTTTTAATGGAAAGGGTTATCTGAAACAGTTGTTCTGCCATACGCAGATGTCAGAGAACATTTCTTGGCAAAGAAAATGGGGCAAAAAAAAGAGTAACTGGGCTATATAAAGCATGCTGGAGAGAACCTGTGTTCTAGAAATGAAATCTGAAAGGCTAGCCAAGTTGTTTTAAAAAACACAAACCAAAACAGAAAAAACAAAAACAAATTAAAAATTACAATTCCCCAAACCCCCCTTCCCCAAAAACCCCAAACCAAAAAACTCCAACAAAAATAACACATTCAAATGAAAAAGCAATTTTTGCATTTTTCAGGTGTTTTGATGAACCACCATATTATTCTGAGATGGATCTAGAAAACATCAAACTAGTTTTCAAACTGAAATATAATAACAGAAATTTAAAATTACACTTGACCAGTGTTTTTTCCATTTGTATGTATGCTGTTTTGCAGGGTAAAGTTCAGACAAGCATTACTAGAAAAACGGTTGCTGGAGAAAAAGGAACTGGCCCTTCAAGAAGCACGTGAGAAAAAGGAAAAAGAGAAACGCCTTAAGGCACTCCAACAACAGGTGGCTTTATTTCCTGTATATAGTATTTTCATATACAGCAATGATACAAACACATACTGTCATATACATGAAAGATAAAAAGAACAATCTATCAAAAGCAAATAAATGAAGAAGTTAAAATGCACTTTTGGTCTGACATGAACAGTAATTCTGTCGTGTTATAAATCCGCTGTGCTTTGTAACTCTGACAACAGCAACATTATGGTGTTAAATTGTGCTGTAGAAGCTGTTGATGTCTGAAAATAGATAGATACTATTTTTTCTGCATTGGATGTGATTTCTTGTTTTCTTTTTTTTTGTTTGTTTTTTTAATAATCTTAAGTCTGCCTTGTGTCTTAGGCAAGATTCCTGAGTAATTTAAATTCTGAAAACTTGCAGACCTTGGACAACTTTTCCTCAGAGAGTGATTTAACTCTCTGTGAAACTTTTGCACGATATTTTAAAAAGGACATCCCAGAAAATGCTTGCTAACGTTTGTTATAGTAAATGTAGTGGTGGTTTTGCTTTTTTTTCCTACTGCTGACTTTTGAAGGAGTAATTTTTACTTCATTTATATTTTTGCATCTAATCTCATTGGTTTTTCCTCCAAAGATTAAAAGGAAAAATCTGGAGTTCACATTCTTTACACTCCAGGAACTGCAGGAGGGAGAAAAGGTGCTCTTCAAACCCTTTTGATTTTGGATAATATAAACAGCACTAATACAGCAGTTCTCTCCCCAGGACTACCCGTGGTTAAAAATACAGTGTTTGGTGCAGCCTTGACCTCACCTTCAGCATGTCCTTTGGCTTTAGGATTAACTACCCCAGTACAGTGTGCATGCCAGTGAAATTCTTCCTTAGTCCCTTGTGGACTGTTTGTGGCCTTGTAAGTGTTTTCACTTCAGCATTTGGGTGTACAAAGTCAAGAAGAAAGAAAAATATAAAAGAGGTCAAATACTCCAAGCCATCTTCTGTGGGACAGCCGAGCATAACAGGAATAAATCAACCTAAGGGATCATTGGTCTATTATTTCAGTCATTTTTTAAAAAACTGTTGAACTCGGGCTCATTTCCAGTCCATAATGCTTTATTTTTAATAATCTAATTCAATTAAATATTTTGCAGTATTAACAGTGTTATTTTAGGTTGTTAATGCATTTTTAATAATAACTCCATTACGTCTCTTCTAAGTTACTGGTTGAATTGCATTGTCTTTTGAGTCAGATTTTACAAGAGGCTGGTTGAGAATCATGATCTGCTGATCTCTTCTGATCCAATTCTCTTACCAAAGTAAAACGTGCTTCTAGAATGGCCTTTAACCAGGATGGTAGATTTCCCACTTAATTACATTTTTCTAATCAATATTTATTCTCTGTGTTTCACACTAATAACATACTACTTCATGATTGTATGTGGAAAAAGAAATAAAAATATCTTTAGTAAAGTCATCCAGTCTGTACATTTTGACAGCCTGTAAATACAAAGATGACATTTTATTAAAAAGAAGGGAAAAAAAAATTCATACACAACTTTAAATATTTTTTTTCTGGTTTTAGCCATTCAGATGGTGTCCTGACTTTGGTTATCTTGATAATGCATCTTTCTACATTTTCCAAAGTAGTATTAGCCTATATCTGAATATTTTAACACAAAGAAAATAAGCAATGAAAAAAGGTTGACTGTTGCACAAGATAGTGTCTGAGAGAATCTTTGATACTGATACACAGGAAATTAAACAGTTAGAGCAGATGCACTTAAGAAAAAAACCCCGAAGAACTATGTTATTTGTGGCATATCACTCAATGTTGTTGCCCATGACTCTGCAGAAATTGTGAACTACCAATCTGAACACCTTTGTTTCCATCAGAAAAAAAAAAGAAGAAAGTTTTTGGACTTCCAGGAATTGTGGGTATTGCTAAATTATGAGTCGTCTGGTTCCTTTTGGTTACTGGTTTTGAATGTCAGAGCTCATGTCAGTCTCTGCTAGAGAGCCGAGGATGCTATTGCTTCCCTCTTATAGCATCCTTGCTGAAGATAAGAGCCGAGGCTGCCGTCACAGCCAGGACTACTTGCCACTGGTAGGGTGCAAAGATCAGTAGTGCTCATATTTGGGAAGTGCTATTTTCTTGTAGCCTAAAGCTTAGCATAAACTTATTTCTTACCAAGGGCATGACGAGGTAGCAACATAAGCTCTCTCTTCATGGAAATGCTGTCCAGCTTTCAAGTTTATGTTTTCAAGGACTGACAATTGGCATTTACAATATGCACGTAATTCTGTGTTAAGTCTGCCCACATAGCAGGCAATTCTCTACTTTACAGCAGTTCTGGGCATGCACAGGTATTAAGTCCAACCAATTAAATTGTCTCCATTGGTAAATAGGAAAAAAAAATTATTATTCTCCATCAAAGTGGTTTTACTCTGGATTCAAGTTTTAAGCTTTACAGCTTTTATGGATACAAGGTGGTTTAAGACAACTTTTGAAATTTTTAAACCAGGTAAATGATTGTGTTCTCAAAGGATGCGTTATTAATGATAACCTTTTCTTGCCTTAGGCCTACGTAGATAGGGTAATTAATATTTTCCTGTCATGTATTTTAGGTTGCCGTTGTTGCAAAGTTAGATCCAGCTAGAGTAGTGGCTGATACGGTGTCATCTAAAGCTCGGATAGGCATTGGAACCAAGGAAGAGTTTGATCTTCAGAAGCCACTGTTTAAGTTGCATACATACAGTGAACAGCAGGTAATTGTCTGTAATCATACTATATAGTTTATTACATGCACATGCATCTTAACAGTGATATATGATAGTAATATTAATAATATATCCTAAATAGCAATATTAACAGTAGAATGTAAAATATAATGTGTTGAAAAATAAAGACATTTGGACTGATCTCTTTGCTAGTTTTTCATTTCAAAACTCACCCCTTTTACATTTTTATGCATTTATTTGAGTGACTCCTTTTCACCTGCTCCAGTTAGTATTGTGCTATGTATTTGAAGTGAATTGATTCAGCATAAAAGTTCTCATGACCGTATACAAAAGAGCTATGTCACAGGTAACTTAATTATGGGTATTATTTTTTCTGGGAAGATTATGCACAGCACAAATCTCTTCATAAGCTGAAAATTAGTACCTTGACTATCTTTACACTATTGCTGGATTGAAGATCAGTTGGGATGTGATATGTAAGGGCTAAAGGAGAAGAAACCAGTGAGGTGCAGATGAAGTAGGAAACTGAAGTAACTATACTCCTGTTTTCAGGTCACTCAGATTGCTGAGGACAGTGCTAGCTCAGTTTCAAATAGAATTAAGCAACACAGGGCAGGATTTTTTTGATTCCCTCACTGTTCCCTATCTGCTCAGTCTATGCATTTGAAATTATTCCCACTCGGGAATTTGAAAATTATGTTTACAGAAAGAGAAGTGCTATGATGTAATTCTATGACATAAAAACTTTCTTTTAGCACTGAATAAGCACTGAATAAGCTGAAATTTAATGATGTCTGCAACTAAGCTTGTCCAGCACTTCACATTTTAAGACGTTTTAAAGCTTATCAGTTTTGTAAAGGAGAGATGTGGTACAAGAGATGTAGTTTTTGTTTGGCTACTAAAATTTACCCGAATCTGACCCATGTACGAAGTTCGAAAAACCTTAACTTAAAAAATGCTCTGAACATGTGTATTTGGGATCGATACCTGAATTCCTAGAATGTTCATCCTGTTTCGACTCCAAACAGGTTTTAGTACTGCTCAGACTGCAATATGTGATTCTTGCCAAGCATGTTGGCATGCTCCATCCCAGAGCTGCAGTGGTTATGGATAATGTTACCCAATGTTGGTCTTCCCAGCAGCTCTGGCCACTGAGGCAGGTGCTGCTAGAACTGAAGGCAATGTGACACTCTCTCTTGTACTTTCACTGCTCCTCTACTTTAGCCCATGGAAGAAGGATTTGGAAGAGGCTTACAAATTTTGACAAATAACCTTCTGACAAATTTTAGAAGTAATTTCCTTGAGCATCAATTGTTGTTATGTAAAATGGAAGTGGTACTGCCATGTAGTCACAACAAGGCAATGCTCTGAGAAAAATCATAAATGCGTTTGAAGCACTCGGATAACATAGCAAGAAACAGGAAGGGATTAAAAGTCTTGTGCTGAAAGCAGGGCTGTATTGATGGGGAACATTAGAAAAGTCAGCAACTCTTTAGTGAGCAGGCTGAATTTAAAAGTCACTCCGTTTCTCATCTACCCTTTGAGTTTTGCAGAGGAATGACATCCAGGGCTCTATTAAAATGGTTTGTGATCATTAATATTAAAAAGGGTAATACCGAGATATGTGCAGTGAGATAAGGCGTGTTCACTGTAGAGTTTCTCTGCTTTTGAAAGCTTTATTTTATGACCATAATTTTCTGGCCGTCTTTTAAAACTTTTTAAATATATACATTCACAGATAACCTGTAAAATACACTGTGTGTATGAGGAAAGTATTGTTTTCTTTCTATTTATTATTGCTGTGGTTTATTTTAACAGATCATTTCTGACCCCAGACTTCGTGTTGAGCTAGCTCTTCGAGAAGCTGGACTTCATAAAACACTTTATGCAAAAGAGATTTTACCAAAAATTCCTCCACTGAAGCTTCCAAGAAGAGATATGGAATCTACAGTTTTTAAAATGTAGACTGCCTCTCATATCAGGAGTAGAGAAGCTTCAGGGGTATTGTCTGGCCTATAATGTGAAAATTTTAAATTTCCCTTAGACTGTGTCATAGAACTACTTAGTTCTCAGTGTGTGCAGTCATTCAAAAAAACAACATGCCTTTCTCATGCAGTGCTACACCATTTTACACCTGCCTTGAGGTTTTATAGAGGTTTGGTGAGTGTAGGCTGTTGTAATGCAATTTCCCGTGTCCCTTTCTACTGGGAGGTAGGACACCTGTACATGAAAGACTCCTACAGACATTACAGGCCAATCTGATACATAGGATCTTGAGTAGGTGCTCTGCTTTTTAATTGGCAGCATATATCCAAACTAGCAGAACAGTCACTTCAGATTATATTATGATAGAGGAATACATCCCACAACTTTCATTCCAGGTTTCTTGAAATTTTGATTCTTTTAATTATAAAATCTTCATTATAATGAACGTTTCTGTTATTCCTTGATTATTATAAAGAAGAAACATAACCTTTGTCTATATTTAGAAACCAATTTTCTGCATGATATTTACTGCAAACCAGTCATGCAATTTCATATTGCAGATTAGTCTTTCAGTATAAATTATAAATCAGAAATAACATTTCAGATCTGGGATCTTCATTTTGGAGCTGAAACTACTGAATATGATTCTATTAAATGAAAGGGAAATTGATGTAATATAATTTTGTGACTGATTATGTTTTCGAGCCTTACATGAGATGAGTTTAAAATGCATGTAAACAAGTTACAATTAGCAGCTTAATCAAAAATTTCTAAGGACAAAGAATATCAGAAAAATCTGAACATCCATAGTTCTGTATCTAGATAATTATAGGAACTTCTTTAATGAAATATTGTAATGCCTTAGGTGTTAATGGATCACACACCTACAATGCCTTGTGAAACAGACAGTAGTTCTTCACTGTCAAAATGAGAAATTGAGGATCAGGGTAGATGAGAGCCCCATCTGTGTTCTCCCAGCGGAGCCCATGGTGCAGGTCCAGCAAACACCAGGACAGCGTTTCTTCTGCTAGGCACTATATGCCACCTCCTTACCTGGTGCAGACAACAAGTCCTCTTCTCTTGACATATCCAGCGACTCTACAGAAAATGTTTTGCAATCAGAGACAAGCAACGTTAAGTTTTCACACCTCAAACTGATAGTAACATTGGCAGAATCTTGTAGCGTAAGCCTGATCTCAGCAGGTGCCTCTCAGCACCTGGGGGAGGGAAGTTTGCTCTGGCCTGGGTGTTCAAGGGTGCAAAGTCAGAAGCAGACGGAGACTCTAGGAAGGGTGCCAGAAAGGCAGGGGAAGAGCTGGTGCGACAGGCTCCTGAGAGCAAGCAAAGTTTAAGACCAGGAGCAACATAATCTGAGTATTGAAGCTGAATTATTTTAATGGGGGGAGAAATGCTACAGAGACTGCCCAAAAACCGTGGGAGCTGTATATCTTCTGGATTTAGCTTTTGCATGTTTGTGCCAAAATTACAATTCCTTGTATATTTCTGCATTTTATTTTGGTCTCATTTGGGGTAACTCGTTATTTTTAAAACACACTTGGCCAGCTTCACAACTTGTTGGATGTTTCTGCAGGGGAGAACAGCATTGCTTTCCTTCTCTTTTGGAGACCAGATTGGCTGCTAGACTGCTTTGCAGAAATGGAAGATCCCAAACTTAAGGCAGTCAATTTTCTTTTTTTTTTTTTCCTTGCCTTTAAAAGCAGATCTACAAGAGAATTTCAGTGGTGCAAAATCTTTCCAGATTATAGTTGTCATCTTTTATAAATACCAAGACATTTTTGAAAAAATAAAGTTTAAATGAAACAGACATTTGTTTTTTTAAATAAAGGGCACTGATTTTTGGGTGGTGCCTTGCAACAGTCTTCACATCTGTTGTTTCTCAGGGAATAGACCAAGTAGAAGTCCGCTTACATTGATGAGTCTGTGCCAGCTCACGGCAACCATGAATCAGGGCTTGTTACTGATACAGTGAGTCCAGAATGAAGTTTTTTAGAAAGATTTTCAAGTAACAGTGGAGCATGGAAAAACATGCAGGTCAGTGAAACTGGCTTTAGGTATTTTGCTCAGCACAACCAGAAGCTGTTCTTGCCAGGAGAGCTCCTGCAGACCGCCTTGGCTTCTCTCCCTGGCCTGGCCAAGCACCTCTCTTTCGTGCTCCTGAAGGAAGGAGGTGGATGTTTCACCTTTAGTGCATCATCCTCACCTTAGTGCTGTTCACAAGAGATGATCAAAACCCTTCAGGAAATTGAGACGCTTATAAGGACAAGTCTTTTAATGATAAATCCTTTCTACACTTTTTTAAAAAAAAATGAAATTTCACAAGTTATTTTTGTACAAATGTATATGAAATTACTTGTACATAAAAATAGTAATTTAGAAAATGTTAATGGGAAATAGACTTCTCAACCAGCATCTCTTGCAGATCTACTTTGTTGGTTTTGACTCAGTTAGGGTAACAGTTCAGAATTCAGCTATCCTTTATGCCAATGTATGAAGTGTGTGCAGTTTGACTAACAATCTGATTTTTTTTAAAGCCTGAGAAAAACTTCTTTGTGAAAATTAAGTTCTTTGGTTTCAAGATATACTACTTATCTGTGAATTTTGGTAGTCAGAAAAGTGGCATAAATGTTAAATAGTGCGTGAAAGCCAGCTACCCAAGATCAGTTGGTGCAGTATCCAGCTGTAGCAAAACTCTTCAGTTTTGTGCCAACCTATGTGCACATAAGCTTCTATGCATGTTTCTGTGTGTATTTATAGAAAAAGAAAATGTAAGTGATTGCGATGCCAATTCTGACCCCTCTGAGAATAGAGAGGGCTTTGCAGTAATGGTCAATATTTTGAAAAGGAGCTCACCAGGGACACGTGTTCTGAGCTCTGTGAAGTACTGACTCATCTGAAACTCATGAAGAGCATCAAACTTAGAATGTGCAGCAGAAAAACCATTTAACAACATCATCATTAAACTAAAAGCAAAATAAGAAAAATTAGTCTCTTCACTGGACAATGTTTTGAGAGTTCACCATCTCCTGCAAAGTTAATGACCAAGACTGTGTTTCTGTAAGCTACAGCAGAGCAAACCTCACCTACCAAATTAGGCAAAATGTGAAAGTATCGTATTTCTTTTCCTGGAGCAGTTTTAAATTATTTTCGCAAAAGACTGAAAGTACATTTCTGTTAGAATAGAAGCTTCTTAAGTGGACTTCGGACTTAGCAGAACTGAGGTTGAATGGTAGGTCAGATTGCATGTTAAGTGACTGGAGTGATTTTGCTTCCGTTCTGGGAGGACACTGGCTCCTGTCCTGGGATTCCTCCCTTGTCAGATTAATATTTGAGCCTAAAAATTGCGATCTTGGAATGGAAACTAGGAACCAATCTCCTTTTCTTGTAAAAAATGGAGCTTGGTTTTTCATGGCAGCAAACTGAATGTTTCCCAGACTAAAGTGCTGGTAAGTTGCTGGAGGAGCTCAGGGAGACCCTGAAAGTGGGGTCCCAGCGCTGGGGGAGCACCCCGGACGGCCCCGCTCCGCCACCGGCCCCGCACCCCAGGAATGGACCTCTACAGACAGGAGGAGGCAGCGTGACAGCGTGCAGTGGGGTGATGAGAGAGGCAGCAAGAGCAACCCGCACATTTGGGAGGCAAATCAAGCGGTACCCAAGCGTGTGGAAATATTTCCAAGAGCAGAAGGGCCCTGAGGTTGCTGATGATGCAGGCTTTAGAATACCGACCGGAGAACGAGTGTCTTGGGGCATGCCTGTGAGTATCTTTGGACTTACATGTTTCATGCCCTTAATGTCATTAATATCTTTAGATCCTCTCCCATGTTTTTTGATATGTTAAAATTTTGTTTGCCAGAACTCTTAAATCCTGTAAATTATTGTTCCAAAGGTGTCAGAATTCATTTGGAAACAAGCTTGTTAGTGAACCTTAACAACTGGAAGTGATTTCAGTGGGAAATTCTTCAGGCTGTAGATGACCCACTGCAACCCCCCCCCACACTCAACCCAGGTGCGGTTTAGGCTCTTACAGCTTGTGGAGACATTGAAAGATGATTTGCTGGATTGTTGATGGGTGTTGATTAGCAGATGAATGTGAAAGATGCAGTCCCTGGCTGTTACCTGAAATCAGGTCAAGGTTGTATCAGTAAGGTGCGCTCCTGATCCCTTTCCCTCTCAGGAGTCCCCATGTGTCCTGTGCACAAACCTGCTGAGTGTGTGACAAGAGCAAAGCTGCTCCTGCACAGCCGGGACAGTCTGCGCAAGGTGGACTTCCCACACACTGACCTCTTGTGCCCAAAGACTCTGATACACCTCAGGTTTTGACATCTTTAAATACTGTATGAGTGAAAGTCTGAAGGGCCTTTGTAACAGCAATGAGTAACAATAATGGTCACAAATGCAGATTAATTTTGCACGTCATTTACTTTGGTTTTGGTTTTATGCCAAATGCAAAGGGAACTCCTTCCTAGAAGATCGTTGTGGACAGAAGCAACCCTAATGGGTCAGTCCGTTGTGACCACTCAAGTTGGGAGTGAGGAGCATGCAGTTTGGTAACACAGTCTCAACTTCTGTGCAAATTTTGGCTGGAGCTCTTCTTGGGTGTGCAAGCGTGTGGGTGCAATTCAAGCCATACTGGAGGTCTGCATCTCCTGCACGGTGGTGCTTGCTGGATCCAGCTGCCCCGCTTGGCCACGGAGGGCACCTGCCTGTGGGAGCACATCGTGACTGGGTCTGTCTTTTCAGATTCCCATGAAAAGTGTCCGCAGTGTGCCGGTGCGGGTAGGTCCCACGTGCCCGCTCCTGGCAGCA
>VZTL01060140.1:0-16890 GCA_013400535.1 Scopus umbretta
CAAAAACTTGTCTCCATAAATGCTCTTTGCTGTGTTGTGATATTGCGGCACATTTTTTGACTGGAAAGGATGTGCAGGGTTACAACTCCGGGATACAGAGGGTGTCAAATAAGTTGTCCTTCACAGGATCAAAATATGGCTGGTTTTGGGAAGTGTTTATTTTTGCTGCGGTATGTATATATGTGTTTCAGTAGGTGTATGCATACTATATATTAACTGCAGTGTTTTATCAAGAGAAGATTTGAGTGCAACAATTTTGTTCCATGCAAGTATTGAGCTACATTCTAATTTGGTACACTTGGGAATATAAAACTGAGCCAGTAGTACAAAGTTTAAATTAGTTTCCATCTGGCTCAGTAATACTTTCTTTAGTATTCAAAATGTGGTATCTTGCAACTTACCCTTCTTTCAATCAAAGTTTCAATTCTCTGTGGAATTTATTCTGATTTGCAGTGGTAATGTAATACTCCTAAACATACAACAATTGGATGTCCAGCTGAAGGCAGATAGGCTTGGCATTTGTTATCAATTTCCACAGTATAATGTAGGAAAATATAGTTTGTGTTCATATAAGTATATACCATGTGCATATTGAATACTGTATATAAGAACAGAATTTATGTGTGTGTTAAGTTTTTTATATCTGTAATAGTTCAGATGATCACCTACAATTATAAAAATAACAAGCCTGAAGTAAAATTTTGATGTCCTTGTTCATTTATTAGTAAACCTTATTACTTCACTTAAATGTTTTATTTTGACAAAAGCACTTGTACAGTGTACAAGCAGAGTTAGATTCTGCACATTATTTTTATTTAAAATACTTGAAAATTTTAAAAGATTTTTGTTTCAAAAAATGTGCTGATACTTTTTTTAATGGCCCAAATCAAAATACCTTGAAGTAATCTCAGTATGATGCTTTAATTCACCTTAACCAATCTTACTTGTTTTTTCTTTTTAGTCATTACAATTCACTAACATTTTTGAAGTTTTAGATTTTTTATCTTGATGTTGCAAGGGAAGATTTTTAACTATCTTACCAGATAGCACCCGGTCATCTATTGCTCCTGAGCAGCTATTTTCATGCCTGATAAAATTGAACTGTATAAAGAGCTTTTAATATAGCTTCTTGCATTTGTAAGAATAGAAGAGAGAATGTGTCAAGATGGTTAGGATTTGTAGGAGTGGACTTTTCATTTTCAGGGGGATGCTCTGTCAAGATTTGGTGTGTCTCTGTTGCTGCATCTTCATCTGTTCCTACATATATACATGAGCCTGCAAAATGATTGAAATAAATCTGTTATTGATGGAGAGTGCAGAGCTCTCCAGTTAATTATGTCAGGACAAACCCTACAAAAAGTCTCAAGCTATAATAGCAGGTGGTAGTAATAAAAGAGCTGTAGTTGTTACCTTCAGGAAACACCACAAAGCAGCCTTGCTGACTTCATCGTGGCTTAAATTGCGTTAGCCAAAGTACTGAACTATCAGAATTGATTTTCCTTTAAGTCTGGAATGGTTAAGAAAGAAGTAGGTAACTCAGGAGATTGGTTACAGAAGACAGGGAGGCTTTCTCTTCAAGGCTGCTTAAATGAACAAACAACAGTAAATAGTGCCCAGCAGCGGATGCCATCAGGTGGGCTTTCTGAGGCTTCTGTAAATGGCTGCTGGTCTCTAAACCATAGACACAGGGTTGCTTATACAGATGCACTACTCACTGTAGTAAGAGCAGTGCCAGAATTCACAACTTAAAGCTTCATTATCACAGCAGCTGACAGCTTGCAGCTTCCCACAAACCATCCTGGAAATCAAGGAAGCTCGGCACCTACTAGAATTAGGCAGTGAAAGAAGGAAGTGAGAATATCTAAGAAGGTGCAGACTTGCTATAAAAGGGTATCAGCTTCAGTCAGTGGAGTTATCCTAAAGATTTAAACTTTTTTCCTTTTTGTCCTTGTGGCAAGAATAGGTCTTACGCTGCTTTTTGTGGCAAGCTGATGATCTATTCAAAATGTAATTTCAGCTAAAAAACCCTCAAGCCATTCATGTAAGTGAGCTACAGTAGGGAAGCAGTAGGAACCGATGACCTGACCCCAGCATGGGAACTGGATGGAGTATATTAAACAGGTAGAACGTCTGCTGCTTCCAAAGGCTAATGTTGGTTAGGGCTTCTTTCAGCTGTGTCATTTCACTGCTCCATCAGAAAGAGGATGTTCTTTACTGAAAGTCTCTGAAACGCTGTTCACCTCCTTTTCAATGTCTGCAATAAATGTGTCTCAGGAAGATTAAAAATAAGGAGACGATAAACATTGCTGCTGTGAAACTGTGCCCAGGAGGAATACCAGCAGATCAAAAGCTTGAGCTGAATTTAAGTGAATCCATGCATCTTTGGTGAATTTGCCTGGAAAGGCAATTTTGTATTTTGTATTATGTTTTATACTGGTAGTCATTTTCTAATTAAAGGTCTAATAAAAAAATCCGTGTCTTCAGTTTTGTTTCCTATGTTGAAGAAAATAGAGCAGTGCTAAGAAATTATTTATTTTCAATGGATAAAAAGGTTTTTTTCACTTACTGTAATGATTCATTATGAGCTGACTTCCTCTTTTCTGTTCTCTCACCATGTTTATCCTGGCTTTTCTCCTTTTGCCCTCTCCAATTCCCTTTCACTCGTCTCTCCCATCCACCACTCTGTCACATCCCTGCAGGGTGCCCTGCCTTTTGATGACGACAACTTGCGGCAACTGTTGGAGAAGGTGAAACGTGGAGTGTTCCACATGCCACATTTTATCCCCCCAGACTGTCAGAACCTTTTGCGGGGGATGATTGAAGTGGATGCCTCGAAACGTCTCACGGTAAGAAGGCATTTGCTGCGAGTCATGTGAGCAAGGCTTCATTTGTCACCTTGTTGCAGTTATGGTTGAATAACTAAGGTAACTTGTTGGGTTACTGCCACTCCTGTACGCTTCCTCCTGAGCAAAGAATGAGTAGAGTTGGTGGAGTATTTGGGAAGAAGTTAGTTACCTTCTCTTTTGAATCATGAGGGCGGATTACCTTTGTGTCTCTTCTCTAGCCTCATAATTCTCCTTCATATTTAACAGTGAGCATTTAGCAGAAATCCCTCATAATGTCATCACAGTGCTACTGAACCATTAGCACATTTTGGAGTCCACCTGAGTTGTCTGGCTGTCTGGGCTGGTACAGCAGTTTGTCAGGGATGTGCTATAACTGTTTGAAGGTCAAAACTGTTAGGACTGTTATTTGAAGCTTTGCTATTAAACAGAGTATGCTTTTCTTACATTTCTGACAAAAGTGATGGCTTCTCATTTCATGCCACGCAACCCTCATTGTATTCTGTCCTGCATATGCTCTGTTATTATCCTCTACCAGCTTTCAGAGCAAGTGTCTTCTAGTCTGCTCTTTCATTTTGTGCCTTCTGGTCCTGAGCATGATTAGACCCACAGTGTTGAGCTCATAGCATTTAGCACTGAGTGCTTGTATCTAGTATACATCCCATAACATCAGAGACCCTGCAAAGGTGAGCACTGTGTAGTGATTGTATCCTTCATTAGCACTCTGTTAACGTTTTGGAAAATGAAAAAAAATTAGCAAATAAAATAATTTTGGAAAGCAAGATTGCCTGCTTGTCAGTGGAGGCTTCTGCCTTTGTGGGTACATTGCCCTTGTAAATCCTATTGTCAGGCTTTGGTGATGATTTGATACAGATTTACTAAGCTCACAGATTCTGAGTGGGAGTATGTATAAAGAAATGTAAATTTAAAACTCCTCCTGGTTCTTCAGTCTGCTAAAATATTTATAAATAAACTCTCAGATCAGTGCTTGGCCTCTCTGCTGAGATTGCTAACAGCAGCATCAGTCTGCACCAGCTGTGATGGTGCTTTTGGGATGCAGACACCTGTCTGCTAATAAGTGAACTGAAACTCCCTTCACAACTCTTTACAGTATTACCTGACAGCTGCAGCTGGGTTTTTCTTTCATTCATTACAAAACCGGGTCATGCTTTTTTTGGTGACGTAGGTGAAAAGTACTGGTGCAAACTCAGTAGCCATCATGTTTGCAGTACGTAAGTAGCACTGATTGGAAGAAAAAATAACAGAAATACTAGGCACTTTAAAAGGCCTTTTATAAACAGATTTTTAAAGAAAGAAATAATATTTTCCCAAGTATTTTCATGGAAAGAACACTGCAGAGGTTAGGGCTGTACCCTGAGACATGAGGCAGCTGTTCTTTGTGACCAGGAAAGTCACCAAGTCCCTCTCTAGCTTATTTTCTTTTCTATAATGTAAACATAACAGTTTTCCTGTTGTTTTTTTTTCCTCCCAAAGATCTTAGTGTCAATGGTTTGAGTATGCCACAGAACAGATCATCAGTTGTTAGATCTTCTTCAAATTGTTCCATAGAGCATAGTCCCTAAATGTTTTGAATTGTGCAATACAGCAGAGAATGTACACACATAAGAGAGAAAACAGTTAAGGTAAATCAAGGTACCAGAGTGACATGCCCCGCTCCTTTTCTTGATCAAAATGAAGCTCTTATTTCCTTAGGGAGGGGAAAAAACCAGATCAGATAGTAATTGATAAGCACTAACCAGTGAATGGTGAATAAGAATTTTAAATAATATGTATGCAAGAGCTGAGAGCTGGGAGGAAAAAAGGATAGCTCTTTGTTATTAGCTGCAATCTTATTTTCATTATTTTAGGGCCTCTTGGTTTACTGTCCCTGCTGCTATCACACTTCCCTTTCTATGCTGTTAGCGTGCTGGTTACTTAGATTGCCAGGCAAAAGGGAGCTCTTTGTTTACCACACAGGAGCTGGGAATATATAGTTCATTTTGAGGAGAGATCTGAATTTTGTTTTAGCTGTGTCCTGTGAAAAAGGTTATAAATATGGATTTATTTGGAAGCTTCTATTCCTAGAAAATATCTCACTTGAATCAATTTGATATTTGTACAAAGATCTGAGCGAAGTTGTGGCTTGGGTACAATAAGTACAGATGTAGCTGTTACCATTACTGATCATTTGCTCAATAACTCACTGGTGAATTCAGCAGAAAAATATAGTGAAATGTAAGGTCACTAGAATTTTTTCTTTCATTTTTCCCTTCCCCATGCTGCTTTGTTCCTTTTTTTGATTTGTATCTCTTTTCCTTTTCATCCAACTGCATTTCCCTCCCTGCAGTAATTGCCATTTCACAGCACACCCACTCCTTCCCCAGTCCATCTGTTTAAATGTTCAACAAAAACAGAACTAGCATTCACGTTTAACTGTCATCATTCGGCTTCAGTGTTAGAGCTTCAGAGGATTAATGGAGAGGAGAGTACTCCAGAATTATTGTTGCTGGCCCTTTCCTGCCTTAAGAAATAGGCATTACCTTTCTTTATTATGATTCATTTATGGAAAGAAGACTTTATTATGTCTTAGTGGAATATTGTTCGTGCTCACCAGATATTACATAGCCTCAAATATGGTTAGTGGGACATCCTTCACCACTCTACCAGGCCTGTTTTACTAAACATGCTTTGAAATAAAAGAATGCATGTTTTCCTTTTGGGAGACTGCAAAAGTTGATCCCAGCTGCTGGTCATGATATTTCTGACCACCTGTGTTTGGGAAAGATGAAATCGGTTTACAAAGAATGAGCACAAAGGTGGCCAGCATTTGACAGAGCCTGTCTGAATAGCACAGTGTAAAAGAGCTCCACTTAGTCTACACAGATGATGTCTAGGAAAGGTTGTACTGGTTGTCTGCGTATTCATTAGAGGTAATTACCAGGGAGAGAAGGATTATTTAAACTAGAGGAAGATACTGGCACAAAAACAAATGTATGTCAGATGGCCTTACATGAAAGTAGGCTAGAAATTAGAAGAAGCATTTTAACCGTATTAGTGGGGTTCTCAGACAGCTTTCTAGTAGGAGTAGTTTCAGGAGGGAAAAGTGAACTAGCTTTAAGTTTGAGAAGGTTTATGGAAGAGAATGAGTGTTCTTGGTGCCTGCAGTACTGCAGGATGAGGTTTCTTTTAGTTATGTGCTCTTTGGAAAGTAGATGGTTTTTTCCTTGGAGGTTTCAAATTATTCAGCATCTCTACAGCAGAGAATTACAGCTCCTGTAGTGGAATCCATTTGCATTCTCAGCTGATCTTTTCTTCTACAAAAACACAAAGACAAAGGGGGGAGACAAAGGAGCTTTAGAGACACTTTCTTTTTAAAGTTGGATGAGCATTGTAGAAACTTCGTCTGTAGGGCAAGGTGGATCAGAGTAGATATTGCAAATAAGCTATTCTGATAAAGCTGTTATTGTTCCAATGTTGACATTTTATTCCAGAGTAGAATGACTTGTCTTCCATGTTGTGTGTCCACATGAGTCTGAAATGCCTGTCCCTGAATATTATCCAACTTATATCACACACATTTTCAGAGTCTCCTCTCTGCTGTCCATTTGATTTTGGGTTTTTTGGGTCTGATGTATGCTAATGAGGGACCACAGCATCTAAAGCCTATTAAAAAAAATGAACAAGGGAAAACACACCCTGATTTCTTCATTTTTCTAGAAGGTCTTATGGTAAAGGTGCCTACCACATCATTTAAATTATCTCACTTCACCACCTGTAGAATGGCAGTGATTGTCCAGTTGATGTATTTAGGCTGTAAGCTTTTGGCTGCCAAGGGCCTATTCATGCACCGTGCACGCAGCACAGTGATACTTTGCCCTTATCAAGGTCCCTGGAGGCTGCTATAGTACGGCTGCTACTACTGACACAGATAATGGTTTTACCAGTGCTGTTTGCACTGCCAGCTTGAATCCTTTAGTCAGGAAAAGCCTCTATCTTGACATTATACAGTAGGTTTAAAGCTCAGACTAGAGGATCTTCTGAATGAAGAGGATTAATCTGAGGTGTGGTTCGATTTAGTGCACAGATGGGTTTGAGACTGTTCCCTTTCTAGACAGGGAAGTTTGAAATTTGGCATGAGTTCAAGCCCAGAAGCCCTCATCCATATCCACAGACTTTAAGAAAGTTTTTCTTCAGGTCAGAACTTTTTAGCTTGGCAACCGCTCTGCTGAGATCAGTGCTGAGGATGTAGACAGCGCTGTCTTGTTTTCCATCTGCCTGTCTGTCTCCATCTGTTGTTCCCTGCCTTGGAATTCAGACGTAAGCTCCTTGGGGGAGGAGACCTCTTTTTCTGATGAGCTTGTACAGCCCTCTATCACAATGGGTCTCTCATCTGTGAGTGGGGCTCCTAGATGCTACTTCAGTATACAAGTTTAATATATATACGTAGAACTGTGATAAAGGAATTCCCTCTCTCCTTCTATTACAGCATTTTAGCTTGCAGAAGCCTTTCCTCTGACTGTGCATGTGCAATGGATCTGAGCATGTTTTGTTGTTTCAGAGATGGCATCATGAGACAATTGCCTGCGGTGGGTAGGAGATATTAGGAAGCAGCATTTTTACAACTTCCATAAAATGGCATTAAATTTGGCAAACTCATGTGCAAACAGCAAGAAGAACCCTCTGGGAAGGGTTGTTAAATGCCTTCGTCACTTAAATGCATTTAAACATTGTGTTTAAATGAAGGCAGGAGTGAGATTAGCTCCCACTGTGTATCTCCCTCCCCTGCATTGCATAGTAAAAAGCATACAGACTTCTCCTTGTCAAAACCAATCGCCCTCCCATAACCCTCCTGTCACTTTAATGCAGATGAAAAGCAACAAAGCATTAATTAATTACCTTTAAAAAAGCAGTGAAGATGTTGGCAGCAGCAAGCACACTTGTAATAACATTTCAATGCAATTACATCTGAATCAGAACAGAAATTGGTTTTGTAGAATACTTTTCATATCTGGGATATCCCAGCGTACTTCACAGCAATGGTTTTGATGTGGATTGAATGGCAGATGTATAGGTAAACAGCCATGAGAGCTCTAATACACCTTCAAATGTATATCAAGGTACTACAGGGTTTCTCTCTCAGAAAAATGCTGTGGGTTCATTAGCTTGAAGGAGATTGATCAGCAGGGATGGGCAGAAGGGATTTCTCTGTGACATCTCCGAAAGAGCCCAGAGGTTCTGTGACTAAGACATGAACTGGTGACCCTCCTTTCTTCCCCCTCTCTGACTCAGAAAATGAAGTGGTGTTGTCTGCTTTGCCATGGCATTTCTGCATATCACAGACACAAAAGAACAATGTGACCCATGGAAATACAAAATGCAGCAGGAGAAGCAAGCATGAAAAAGGCTTGGACATCGCTTAGCTGTATCATCTGCAACTTGTCTGAAATCATTAGTGTCTCTAACCCTCCCGGTGGTGTATATGTAATAACAAATAGATATGCATCTCATAGGGTGGTTTTACCAAGCGAAGGAGGTACAGTACTATGGACCTGATAAATAACCATGCTAAAATCCCATCCCATGGAAACTGTACAGAATAGGCTCTTCTTATGTCCTGGGTTGTACCTCAGCTTGCAAAGAACCAGGAGGAAGAGGGCTGTGTCTCCAGGCTGTTAGGGGAACACCCATAAGGTGTACCTTACCTCCTTGAATTAAGCTGGCAAGGGGAGATGGCAGTGTGCCAGGAATACTCCACCTTTCTCTTAATAGCGCAGGGATGAAAGGACTACCTAATGCAAGGGGAGTTGTGGTGAAGGGGAATTACTGTGGCAGAGCTGAGGCCACAGCCAGAAGCTGTGCAAGTCTGCCCGGGCCCATGGATGCGTGTGCTGGGGGGCACTGGTGCTCCTAGCACCTGGACTGGTTAGAAGACAGCTAGATTTCCAAGTACAAGCTGCACCTCTGCAATGTTGATAGAGTCTTGGTTTTAAAGAAGCCCATTTGTCTCTCGTACGGATTCCTCCAGCCTCCTGTCATGCTTTCCTAAGCTGCATTCCCTTGTTTCTTTGTTTTCAGGAAAAGACCTGTCTCACTTAAAAAATGATCTCATATAGAGCCAACCTCAGATCTTCCTGGCTTCCCAGGCATGGAGCTGTTGTTCCATAGCACAGAGATCTCTGATTCCTTGCTCTCTGTGGCAAAAACCTACTTTCTGTCTCTTAGAATGTGTTGTTTGTCCATTCCTCTTTTTTTCTTTTTATCTTCTTTTTTTCTTTTTATGTTTTTTCGTTTTTTCTTTTTTTCTTTTTTTTCTCTCTGATTCTCATTATTCTGGAATTGAAGTGGAAAGTAATAAGAGCAGGACAGCTGTCTCTGTTCTTCCTGACCAGTTTAATGGGTCTGTGATTTCATCTTCTAGCTGTTAGCACTTGAGTTTCCTTCCAGCTCTTCCCTGCCTTTCACCTGCGTGTTGCACGAGCGCAAGCCTGTGTCCAGTGAGTGTGCATATTGTTCTACACGTACAAAGGTTCTTCATAGTGAAGAATATGAGAAATATTGTCCACATCATGAAAAATCCCTGGGCATCTATGAAAAGTTCTTTTTTACTGTGGTGATGCTTAAAGAAAACTTGATTAGAAAGGTTCTGCTCTAAGTATGTCATATGAACAGTTTGTTCTCTCTACTGTTAAGAGTTTCCTTGGAAAAAGGGTGTTAATTTCTTTCCCCCATGCTTGTGGAAAACATGGTCATCATGTAACATTTGCTGGGATCTACCCTCCACAGGTGGACAACACCACTCTTCAGTTGTGATCAGTCCTTCATTACATAGTAAAATGCTCATGTGAGAAACAGGAAGGAGGGAAGTAAAAGAAATTTGCAGCCTCATGTTCAGGTGCTGGAACAATAAATGGTATTTTTCTGACAGCGAACCTTATTTTACTTGGTCTTTAGATTTTAATGATAAATGTGAAGCCAATCAAGAATGGGGCCTGGAAGAAGGTCATATCACACATGGACAATTTATTTTGTTTATTCACATTATCTGCTTTAATCTGTTTCCATTTCCTTCTCTCTCTCTCTCTCTCTTTTTTCCCAAAACAAAACTAGAAACGAACTTCTGATGTAAAGAATTGGCTATTATGCACATACAGAAAGGGGCAGTTTGTTAGCTTCAGTTAGGTTATAGAGGGGAAGGGCTTAGGAAGGGAAAAACTTAAATTGCCAGAACACTTGCCTGCAAAGCGTTGTACTTATGCATTTTCCTGGGATTTTCTCCAGACTGATTCCTTATGTGCGGAATTATAGTCTCACTTCCAGTGGGGTGGGTGAGGATGAGGATGCTCTTTATGCAGTGTAAAGTTCCTGTTTTTTGCACAGATCCAGCTCTGGAATGTTGCACTTACTTGAATAAGCCTTGAATAAGGATGTCTTGTGGAGTTACCTTTCCTGTTTTACAGCATTAATTCCTTGTTTTCTTTTCCTTTACAGCTAGAACATATTCAGAAACACATATGGTATATGTAAGTAGCATTCTTAATTCACTTTTGCATGCATTTGTTATTGGTTCTGTTACAGGAGCTGATATTCTAGAGATCTCTGAAGAGAGAGACTGGAGTTTGAAAGCAACTTTCACAGAGTTGGAGAAAGGGGCAGAAGACAGAAAGGCATCTTATGTTTGGTTTTTTTAGCCCTTTGCTACTCATATAATTTCATCTATATATATGTCAAGCCAGGAACTTTTATACAGTGGCTAACAATTCTTTGAAATAAGATGTTCAGTCCAGCAACTTGCTGTGTTAAAAAGATACCTGCAAGTGATCAGCAAAAAACCCCCAACTGACAGCCATATTTAGTTTTCTATCCAAGTGCTACACACAATCCCTTGTAATACCTTCTTGACGAGAAAGCTTTCATTTGTTCCTTCTTGGCATCTTGGCTTTCCTCTGAAGTAGAAACAAAAATGATATTGATAAGTAAGCACCTGTGAACAAGAGCTTTTCTGTCTCATAATCCCTACTCCTTCACAGCAAGCTAAGAGGCTGCTTCTGACCTTGTAACCTGTTGATGTGAGGGGAGTTCTGTGACTTGATTAAAAGCAGCAGTCTTGACAGTGAAACAGGAGGTCTGTGAGAAAAGTACGCGCCTGTCTAGTGGTTTGGGTATAAGGAAGATTGATGGCTTTTAAAAGTGACCTTGCACTTTGTGTAGCCTTAATAATATTTAAAAAAACCTTAGTAAATAACTTTTTTTTTGTAATACTGATGATAACCTACTCAAACTAAGGAGCATAATTCACATACTAAACAAGGAAATGATGCTTTGATACATGCTTCTGGGGGTCAGCATACCTACAGGTTCCCCAGGTGGGTGAGAAGGAAGGTCCTGCCTTCATAATCCTATCATTGCTCTTGGGAAATACTTGAGGATGATATGAACTGATATTTAAGCCTGTCACCAGGAAAAAAAAGCCCCTTTGTTTTGATTTGTTTTGTTTTCTCTAATTCTATCTTATGGGCAATGTTCACTTCTGGATTTATGTGACTTCAAAAGGACCTGAGGGCATTCAACAGTTTGTTGAATAACATGGTTTTTTTCTGAGTTCACCTGAAATGGTGGCAGCACTCTGCCCATGGCTTTTACATGCTCTCTACAGTTACCAGTTGACGTGGCACCTTTTTAAACCAAAGAAGGACTGTTTGCTGCAGGTTTGGGGGGTTTTTTTGTAAGCTCTCATGGATAAATGTAGGAGAAATGGAGGGGGGAAATCTCTAATTGTAATCTCTAAAATACCCCTCCTATGATACCTTACTAGCAATTCCAGAAGTAAATCCTGTTTACATCAGACTGGGTAGCTGATTCCCTCTTTTTCTCCACGGAGTTATATCAGCTGACTTTCTCTGTGCTTTGATGAGAACTGGAATAGGAAATAAAATGAAATGTCATTGATCACTTATATTATTATTCTAACCCTCCCCACGATTTTTGCCTGGAAGTTTTCATCTGTCAGAGGACTGTTGTCCCAGGCTCACATGCACAATTAGGCAGGTGTTATTTCATTACTTTATTCTAGATTTGGAATTTGAAGATTTGTTTTCTTTGCAGACATAAGCGTTTGAACATTTTCATGTACTCCTCGATGCAGGTCAGACTCTCTGATGATTGACACAGTAAATAGATTTTTACCCCAACAGAAATGGCATCTGAGGCTGTCTTCAGAAGTAGAAACTGAGTTTTGCAAAAACAAGTCTCCCCTGGACTCAGTGTAGTCAATGCAGAGAGAGAAAGGCTCTTCCAGAAGTCTGTTCAGATTCCTAAAATGAAGTTTCTGCTCAAAACAGCTTTTTTAATGAGACTGTCTCTCATTTTCTCTATACTGGCCATGGATTGGCCTAAGGAGGTTAACCTCTTTTTGGCTAAATTTAGGCTGTGAATAACCCTGCCAACTTCAAAACTCAATTACTTTAATCTGGTAATGTTTCACAGCCTCTTTGCATTCATTTTGCCTGGAAAAATTGATGCTGACAGAGAAGGAGGGGTTATAAGAGTTTCACTCTATGGCTGTTATGCTTACATTTAATTTTTTCTTAATTTCATGTAACACTACTATTCTATGTAAAATCTTCATTCTTTGTCATATATAGGTTACTGACCTGCAAGTTGTACTCAGAACATATAAGTGATTTCACTTAATTCTTCAAATCAATATTAAAGCTACTGTAAAACTGAGGAAAAGATTTAGTTGCAGACTAGGCAGGCAGAGAAAGAGGTCTTGAAAATTGAAATCATGATTCACAAGCCTAAAAAAAGGCAAAAAGAAACCAAAGAGAAACCTTTCATCACCAACCTCCAGTTCTTCTTGCTCTCCCACCCAAATCAGTTTAGTGAGGTTTTTTAAGCATTTTTAATTGAAATAATTTATTTTTACCTCCAGTGCAGGTTATTATAAATCAGCAAATAAACAGCAGTTATTTTCACAATTTTTTAATAAAGCAAGAGAGCAAATAAAATTAGCTATTATGGTAAATACATACTCCTGTAACACTGAGTTATTGCCCTAATTGTGAAGGTATCAGATTTACTAAAATCAGAAAAAGAGTAACTGTACTGGTTCTGCTTTGCTTTCCACTGATGCGAATGTGCGTCTCGGTGAGATTCACAAGGGAATTTCATGGAGAGACTGAAAAAGTCTGCCCCAGTCTGGAATCACAGCCATTGTACGCACCAATCCTCACAAAAGACGATGGGTTTTAAAGCACCATTACATTCATGTGAGCCTTAAAAAAAAATACGTGATTTGCAGTATTCATCGTGTGACATTGTTTGGTGTCTGTGTGGGCTGAAATGCAACGAATTTGTCACTCTTCCCTAGACTGAATGGAACAGGCAATACAGTCATGCCAACCACAGCCCAGACCCAGTGATTTTCGTTTCCTGAAGCACTGAATTACGTTGCCAAATGACAAGGCACCTCTTTGCAGATTTTGCTTGTACCTGATGAGGAAGTGTGAAAATTCCTGACTATGTCTGAGGCTGACCAGGTGCAGGGCATAAGGAAAAGCCACTTTTCAGTGCACAGAAGATGGCAAGCTGTGCTCTCTAGAAATGGCTCCCATGCTGATTGATATAAAAGAAGCTTGCAGGTGATACTCTGCTATAGACTAGGGCAACTAGTAGGAAACCCAGATTTTCTGGAATTTTTCAAAAACAATAATTCTTTTTAATCTCTTTAAATTGCCTTAAGGACATCTGCTTGTAACATGAATGATTAATTAAGTCAATACATTTTAAAAGTGAACTCCAGATCATTAAAAACCAGAAACACTCAGCTGCTGTTCAAAGGTCCATCCTGCAAGAATATATCTTAATGACAAGGTCATCACTGGCTTTAATAGTGCAAGGTTATGATCTAATCATTGCTTGTTACTCACCAAGAGCTAGATCCTGATCCTAAGAGGTAGGAGTAGCTACCTCTTAAAGACAGTGCACTCAAAGAATAAGATATTTCTTTAGTTGAACAAGGATTTTTGAACCTAGCCTTTAGATTCAGGACCATGGTGTCATTGCAGAAGACATAGGCACTTCTGCGAGACTCCAAGGAGGTGTTGGAAGCTGTGTTTTAGTGGTTTGAAACACAAGAATGAATCTCAAGGAGCAGATTCTGTCTCTGTTCTGTATATTCTGCTTCCAGTCCCCTAAACTGAATAAAACTGTGCAGGGTTATGTGGAAGTGTTCAGTATAAGAGAAGTGGGATCTGATCCATGTTGTCATGACCCATGCGACACACATCAGAGTCTGACTCCATGACATGTATCCAAGAAGGGCTGAGCACATTTTCACTGCTTCAAGAGAAGATAAAGAGGAGTCTTTCTACAAGTGATGTCCCACAAACATGGTTAACAGAGCAGATGCCTCACAGCTGCATTTCAACTTGCTTAAAAATAAATTGCAAGTAGCACCCAGCAATCTCCTCTGTGATTAAGGCATAGCATGTAACTGTCCTGTCCCAGCATCAGAGCCCTGGCTGCAATGACTTAGTATTGCCTTTTTACGTTGGAGGACATAATCTGCATTGGCTCTTTTTTTGGTGCACTGGCTGAGACCTTAAGATCATGTGTATGATCCTACCAGAGCTGCTTTCTAACCTACCCAAGAAAAATTAGGTGCATTTGAATTGGAGAGCCTTTTTATGTGTAGATACTTGGATAGCTCACATCTGAGCCCAGACCATTTTAAACTGTGCTCCCAAGTTGTGTCCACCTTGTTTCTGCCAGCATCAAAAGGAAGAATCTCTTGCCCAAACACAGCCCCATAAACAAGCAAACACTGACATTAAACGCAGTTTAAATATTCCCGATTCCTGTTGCCCACCCTGGGAGCCTGGACTCAACAGTCACATATTTAGATCACGTAAAGGAAAGGGGGGATCTCACCCACAGAGTAGGAAACCCTCAACATCGCACAAAGCATCCATTGAGAAATAGCAAAGATTCAGGGTAGACAGGTTCCCCAACCAAAATACCATCACCACCAAACCCACCTCTTGCAGTAGATAGACTTTACATAAATTGCTCGCTGCCTACCTAAATAAAATCAAAGGATATCCAGGGTGCCTGCTATATATATCATTCAGTCAGTTATAGATATCCTGACACCTTGACCTGTTTCTTACAGTCAGGGCCTTTAATTCAATGAATAAACAATATTTCCTAAGTCTAGTGAATTGAATGAAACAATTATGCAGGAAGCCTGTGTTAACTACTTGTAAAAGAGTAATATGCTCTACTGCTAATGGTGTATTCCTAGGTCTGCCACTGACCTCGGGCATCACACTTGGGCCACGGTTTTCAAATTTGCATGTCTGAAGAGAAGCAGAGATTGTCATATTTGGGCGTGTAAATAAACAGCCTGGTTTCCCCAAAAACTCTTTAAAGTACGTCGAGTGGGGACCTGAACACTGAGGTCTTTTAATCACATTGGAAGCTTTGAAGAAAGAAACTGCTGCAATGCTGGTTCTAATCGGAATAGGTGAAAAAGCGATGGTTTGTTTGCAGCTTCTTCTTTGAAAAAGAATCATTCAGCTTGTACTTTTCAGCCTGATAGCCTGAGGTCTGACCTGCTGATGAGACAGCATCTCTAAAAGCACATAGTGTTCTATAAATGTTTGGCATTAGGATGCTGAACAGCTGCTTAAATTATGAGGGCACTGGTAAGTGAAGTTCCTACTGCCTTTCTGCCTGAACACAGACATTTCTCATTAAAGACCCAAATCAGCAAGGTGCTGGTCACTCTTAGCCTTCATGGCGGTTTCTTCTGAAAAGAGTATGTCTGGTTGTGAGCTCTGGTCTCTCAGTGGGAATTTAACAAGCTATTTCCATCTGTTGCTGCGGGCTGTGTTTCAGAGTACGGGTTCATTTGTGACTCATGTTTCTTTTCTCTCCTCCTTTCCCTGCCCCCTTTCTCTCTCTCTCATCTTCTTTCCTCTGCAGAGGGGGTAAGAACGAGCCAGAACCAGAGCAACCAATCCCTCGAAAGGTGCAGATTCGTTCTCTCCCTTCCTTGGAGGATATTGATCCAGATGTGTTAGATAGCATGCACTCGTTAGGCTGCTTCCGTGACCGAAACAAACTCTTACAGGACTTGTTGTCGGAAGAGTAAGCACTTGCTCAGTCTTAATATCAGTTGGGTGTCCACGGGCTGGGATGCTTATAAACCTGGGGAGAAGTAGAGATCACTTTAACATATATCTCGCTGTGAGGGACCAGTAGCAATTTCTCACCCTCTGGCTGCTCATTTGCTAGTGAGGTGTTGGGAGCAAGCACTGAGCCTTTCTTGCACCATGTGTCAGAAGCTCACAGCAGGACCAGCAACAGAGGCATGGCGCTGTCTCTTCCCATGCTGCCAGGCAAGGTCACTTCCTGAAAAGATGGGCCATGTAGTCCAAATGGGGAGGTATTGTTGCTCTTACTTGTGTTGGATATACCTTTGTTGGCAAGTTTTTATTTATTTCGAGCTTATGCCTGAGAGCTGGTGTATTTCTTGAGGTGTTAAGAGAGGCACGTAGTGGAAAGAGCACTTAGAGGCAGGCTCAGGAGACCTGTCTTGCTACCGTTCTTGGTTTGGACTGCCTGTGGACATGTTACTTCATCTGTCCTGTGCCTCTGTTCTGTGTGTGTAACATGGGAATCATATTTCCTTTTCTCACTAGCTGCTTGTTGCAGACAGCAAGATTCTCAAAAGCTCTGTGGGTTGTATACCTTGCTGGCAGGTACATGACCATTTCCAGCTTATTTAGAATAACTATAACTGTTTCATGAGAAGGGTTTATCTACACATTGATGTTTTTTTTCTCTTCAAATTTAAAGATTTTTCTTCTTTTTTTCAGAGAAAACCAAGAGAAAATGATTTATTTTCTTCTGCTTGACCGGAAAGAGAGGTATCCTAGTCATGAAGATGAGGATCTTCCCCCTAGAAATGAAATAGGTACTACAGATACGACCTCTGGCACCATGAACCCATCTCAACTAGTTCCTCTTCACCTTTCTTTTT
>VZTL01060140.1:16952-27635 GCA_013400535.1 Scopus umbretta
CCAGACCCTAGCATCACTGTTACCCTCCCACTGAAATGGTGTACAGCATTGGTGAGAATCTTCAGCCTGAGGCAGGCAGGTCTGTTCTGTGGTTAAACTCGAAGGCTTCAATTTTCAGGATGTCTGTTTCACAGTGCAGAGACATTGTAGTTGGTCTTGAACCAGATCTTAAAAAATATCACGTGGACCCACAAGCTGGATCTATGCAAGCAGATGAGGTTTAGAAGCACTGTAGTCTAGTGGCAGAATTTTTGAATTACTAATCTACATGCATTACTGCAGAAATGCTGCTTCTGGACTTGAATTATTAAGACTCTGTAGCATTGCATCCCTATGGAGTTATATATACACATGTTCTCTTTTCTGTAGATAAATATATACACTGTTGAAGTATGAATAATATTACATATTTATATGCAATACATGTTTGTAGTACATACATCAAACTCCCATGTTTTTAGACTATCTTAAAAAGATTTTTAAAGCTTTATATGCAATAAGATATATATCTTACAAAGCTCTGGTGATACCACTTTGTTCCTGAAGAACTGTTCATTAGTATTTTAGGGTACTGCTGATCGCCAAGGACTTCACTAATCTAAACAGGAAAAATGCTTCCCTGAGGAGCTAACTATATAAGTGACTCTTGCTGTGCAGAGTGACAAAGTTTTAACTAATAAAGGATTAGTCACTTCTATCAATGACCTGAAATAGCATTTTTACATAGTAACATTGTGATTTTCAGGTATTGTATTTCAGCACTTTGGAGGCTAGAAGCAAAGTGCTCTTTCTTTTCACTGAAAAGTCTGGAATCTCCCAAGCCTACAGGGCAGTGATATATTGAACTGTATGTTTGTTAATATTCCATTGAATTACCTTTTCCAAATTCTAGGCTGCAGGCCCTATAATTTTGCAGGGAAATCTCTTCTATTGGAGAAGAGGTGGAAGTTCTTAGTCAACACATTAATTCTTAAACTCTTACCTGGACGGAGCTACAGAGAGCATGTTAGCATGGATCCTGATGAAGATGGGTAGATGTGCCAACTGCAGGTCCTGTGGTCAAAAGCCCCTTGCTCAGTGCAGTTTGTCATCTAGCACTTTACTAATCAGCTTTTGACTCAAACACATTATCCTGCAATGTAAGGACACTATCATCTTGTTTTAGAAATGCTTTTGACATAATAAAAGAAGAAAGGTGACTCCAGAGTCTTCATATCCAGCATGTAAGTGAACATGTAGCTATGCCCTAAATGCATCATATCTATCTCTTCCACATGCCAAAGTATTTTCCTGGATTGAACTGAAATACCATGCTCTACTCTTGTAATTTTTTGTACAATGAGTGAAAATGTTCCCCAACAGGGAAACACTACTCTGAATGTATCATTGTGCCTCATCGGCATATTATAGACTCCTTGAGCATTATTCTTTGAGTGTTTTAGGTTGTATTTCCTCTTCTACAGGGGGTTTCCACCTCCTCTGTTCCCAGCAGTATCACTGAGAACATGGGGCAAGGTTTAATTAAGAGCAGTCATGCTTCTGATGAATGTCGTCATTAGCCATTAGGAATGGCCTTGCACAAAGACGAGCAGACAAAAAGTAACAGATTTAATAATAGCAGCTTGAAGAAACCACATTTATGAGAGCTGTGCATTGCCTGAGCTCTTGCAGAAAAAAAAAAAAAAAAGTGCATCTCAGAGTATTTTGCTTTTTCCTCTTTGCATGTTAGGTCTCAGAAGAGATGGATGCAGGTGAAAATGCGGCCAGCTCAGACCAGCACTCTTTCCTGGTGTCCCTTCTGTATGTTTCAGCTACATAAAGCTTTCTCAAAGGGCCAGGGAAGGGCCATCTTTACCATCTTTCGAGTCCAGCTCCATTTTCTTTACCTGAAAACATAGAAATTAGAAAATTCCCAGTAAAATGAATGAATGTCAACTAACGTCTCCTTGAGGAAAAGCCTTTTGTGGGGTGGAGTTTCTTAAACCAGAGAACAAGAGCCTGGGCCAGAATAGCCGTATAGAATATAGGTGCCTCATCCAAACTCAGAAGTTGAACCTTTATTTCCCACCTTCCAGATGAATGCCTTTAAAATTGGATCATTACCTATATGATTCTTCCTCTGTAAAAATCCTTAGGAATGCCTTTACTTTTCTGATGTGAAATGAAAGGAAAATGCAGCTCTAGAACTATCAGAGATCCAAACTAGGACTTGATTTCTTTTCCCCATGTGAAATATTTCCAGAGAGTCAAGAAGAGAAGGACAAACACAGGAGGTTTTCCTATTTTTAACTCCTGTGATTCTGCAAAGTCTTCTGCTGCTTTTATATGACACCACTTTAGTCTTTTTGGCAGGATAGCTGTGTATTTAACTATTTCTCTAGTATCTTTAGACTTGACAATGACGACAGACTCAGTGCCCTGTCATTTCTTACTCAGATTCTTTAAAAAAATATGTACAATACTTGCTACCGTCAGCCATGTATAGTGTAGGATTGTAGCCAATTTTAAAGAGGAATCAAATATCTTTATTTGATTCAACCACATTCATGCAAGCTTCTGGATGTATTTTCCATCAAACCTTTTTCAATTGCTGTTGTTGAATTTATTGGTGTGTTTCACCACCTGCTCTTTTGCTTAGTCTCTCTCTTTGATAGTTTCAAATACAGATTGGAAATCAATATCTTCCATCATCTTGACCAACAAGGACTGATATAAAAGAACCATTTAGCTTGTTAGCAATATCCTTCTCCTCCTTAATTGTTCTGTTGATTCTCTCATAGTCCCTCTGGCTACTGTCCTTCTCTCAAGCTTTCTCTTTCTGATGGTTGTACAAAACACTGTAACTCAAGTCTTTAGCTAATTCCTCTTCAGATTTCTTCTTCTCTCTCTTTTCATTCCACCTTATATTTGGCCTGTCACTTTTGTAAGTGTCACTCAGCTAAATTTCCATTTTCTAAAGTCTTCTGTTTTGAACATGCTTGGATAAAATTGCCTTTTAAAATATCTGTTCATAAAACGTTTTTCTTGCCTTTTTCCATCTGTCTTGTTTACACTCTATTATTAACTAACATTGATGCAGTCTGAGCTTATGTATCTCCATTCTTTTGACATTAACTGCCTTCTTCATCCTCCTCCTTCTTCATTCTTTTTCCTTTCTTATAAACTGCAGTCTTCCACCTTCCTGTCTAATGTATGATATCCCTCTGAAAAACTTGTATCAACTTTGTTGTTGATACCAAATGTAATTACATTGTCGTTATGTGTGTTACTCAGCTCTAGTAACACTTCTGATACCAGCAGTTGTCCTGTGGGATGAACCCTTTCTCATTCTTTGAGCTTATTTGAAGAAGCAGGAGTTTGAAATGTCTAAACATTGTCCTTGTACTTTTGACCACTTATACATGTGCAGCTGAAGTCACACAGTATAACTGCTTTATTAGGTTTATCTTGCTTTGTTTTTCCCTTAACTTTATGCACTATATTTTTTCCTTAATCTGGAGGTCATTACCCCTGCTAGTATTTTCTACTACCTTTTTATTACTGGACGTAGTTTGAAATGGAGTGAGATGCAACTGCTTTTTGTCTAATTATTTTTAACAGGAAATTACTATTATTAATACAAAGACTATTCGGGTTATACAGTAATGGGGTCAGTTGTTATCACTAGCCCATTTGCATTTGAGATGTCCTCCTTCATGCTCATTGTTTCAAGAATAAGACCTGCCTTAAAGGAATCTTGTTCTAAAAAACATGATGTGAGAGAGAGAAGAAACAAGCAAGTAGGCGGGGGGTATGAGGAGGGCGGGATAATAAAAATAATACCATCACAGTAGGCAGCAGAGGTAGAATTGTCAAATGCAATATTACTGGGTTTACAAAGGAATCCTGGCAGAGGAAGAAGCCTTAGGGGCTGAGCACTGTGAGTTTCTTTCTAACAGCAGCAGAGAAAGATGCCTTTTTTTACAGGTGGTGACCCTCCACTAAAATTAAAAACGTGTCTATAAATAGAGGCAGGGAACTGAAATAGCCCAATCAAAGAAAAGAAAATGCTTCTGTATTTTTTTTCTGCCTTCCTTCTTTTTACTGTTTTGATGCCATGAGAGATGTTAGTAATAAAGCATCTCAACAGGTCTGCATTTGGTTCCCTGCTTCACCATGGAGGTATGTGTGGTTTGGCGAGTCATCTAGGAGCACTTTCTGCAGTGTGGTTTGGTATCTAAAGACTTTTCAGAGCAATTTAGGTGTTCCTCAGAACCTCAGTAAGCATTTGTCAGCACTTTTAGGTATGAATTGTCTTTAAATATCTCATTTGTACACTTCAGTTTTCACTCTGCAAAGTTAAAGCAGGACCTCAATACCTTACAGAAATGTTACACAATAAAAAGTGTAAAGCATTTCAGTTACTGTAGCAGTAAAAGCTGTACAAAGACCTCTGAGATAAATTTTAGTAGCTCTCATTGGAGATTCATCTCAGGTAGACAAGTATGTTTAATTTGTTATGCTGAAGGAGGAAAAATGTAAAGCAGTTGGGAAAACCTGAAATCTAATCTTAAAGATGCAACGGAGGGTACATTTTCAGAGGAGAATGCAATTCTGAGTTCAGAGTGTACTCTTGTCTCTGTGTCACATTTAATCTACCTAGCAGGGACATCGAAGGCAAGCTCTAGCAACCTGAGTACATATACAGGATCCCTAGATGGCTTATACTCTGGCTAACAGCTTGTGCTATAGCCCATGCTGTCATCTTCTTATTACTGTTATCAGCTTTGTAAGGTAATTTCTGCAAACTATGCTATAGTTGTACCATTATTTTACAATGCTCATCCATTCAGGGCAGTAGCAGTGCTCATTCCCTCTGTAGATGGATTGCAACTTATGTCTTAATGTTTGCAAATTTAGAAGGGAAAGACTGCAAATTATCATCTCCATCACAAAGATACCTGTCTCTGGAGGGGAGGTGTGAGAGTGAGTTTGTTGGGAGAGGATTTAACCCATCTGTGTGAGGTAAGTCACAGCCAAATTCAGCTGACAGCATTTTCTTTTCATAAAGATCCCCCCAGGAAGCGCGTGGACTCCCCAATGCTGAACAGGCATGGGAAGCGGCGGCCAGAAAGGAAGTCGATGGAAGTTCTCAGTGTGACAGATGGCGGCTCCCCAGTCCCTGCACGCAGAGCTATTGAAATGGCACAACATGGACAGAGGTGGGTCTCTCCTTTACCCAGGAGTCCTGCCTGTCTGGGTTTGCTACCCCTTTTATGTTATACATACAAAGGAGCTGTGGAGCTTTTCTATTCACACCAGTGCTCATTACAACTTGCAAGCACATTTGCAACATGATCTGGCAGCCAGCAGCACTTACGCACACAGGACCAGAAGTCCTGCCAGGGGCTTAAGGGTTCTGTTCACTCGCAGCTATTGCTCAAGAAACCACCACATCCTCTGGGCAAGATTTATCTCATCTCTTTTTAATTATCAAGAACATAGGCATTCAGTCTAAGCTTGTGATACAGTCTGTCACTCTAGGCAATGGGGACAGACAAGGGCTTTGGAAGGTCTCAGATACCTATGTCCTCTGGTCCAACAATCTTAGACAGGATAAATTACTGTCTGGTTTTTCCTCTCTGTCTCCATAGCCTACAACAGGAATCTAGATGACTATCCTGGATTAGGTGCCTAGCTTTTGGGCATCTGAAGTTGTGAGATGAACACCACCGTCCATGTTATCAGAACAGCTTGAATCTGGAAAGCCCTGTCCAGGGATCTGTAGATGCCTCTAAAGTGTGCTGTCAGAGCCAGAATGCATCTGATCCACATAAATTACCATATGCCTGTAAAGTGATGGAATATGTGTAATTTTGCCTCTTTTCTATCAAACAAAGTGTCAGTCTTGTGGAGAAACAGCAGAGGAAAATGGTGTCTCCTCAAGGCAGGTTCTGGGAGAGTAAGTGAACTGTGGATGTTTACTTACTTGAACCATGGAAGTTGCTTCCTCGGTCCCTATGACTAGCCTAAAGGAAGCACGTGCATTTGGATTCACACTTGCATAAGTCAATCAATATAAAAGAACACTTCACATATATGTATGCTGATGATACTGTAACTTCTGTTTCAGCTTTATGACATGATTTTTTTGTTCAGCTGTTAAGATTGGCTCAAAAAGAGCCTGCTGTGCCCAGAAACTCCCTTTGCTGACGGAGAACTGGGTGAAGAAAGTGAAATAATTTCATGTCCAGAGGCCCCTATAATTGCTGGAAAGTTTTGCTGGCAACTGTTACAGTTCTATCTACAGTGAGGGAAAAGTGGTGATTTCCAGAATCTGCTAGGATTTATTTCAGACTGGATATGTGGCCTTGAGGTACACTGCCATAAAGATTTTTCACTGTAGTGAGGCTGGAAACCTGTCTTGAATATGAGGTTTGCTTTGATGTGAGGTCTGGGCAAAGGAATTGTTCATGACAGGGTGTGCTCAGTGTTCCTCATAGGCCTCAAAGTGATAAGGATGAACGCAACACTGACAAACAGTTGCTCATTCCTTATTCAGCTTGCAAGGTTTAATCCAGTACCTGGTAGATGCATGGGCCATGAAGCTCCCAGAGCCAGACAGAGGTGAATCATTTTCCCCCACCCCAAGTCTGCCTGTGAGTTGCAGTACTCTGCAGCTGTTTACAGTAAGTGTCGAACCGGGCGGAACAAATAGGAGGTGTTAGATTGATCCTGAAGTTTTCTGAGAGCTGAAACCTTCTCTTCCAGCTCTCAGCTTTGACTTTGGATTCAAAAGTCTGAAGAGGCAAAGCTGTGTCTTGCTATCAAAAGTATTTCTTTTGCTTTTAAATGTCTCACTGATTTCTGCAAATGAGGAAACAACTGAAGTCAAAAGTTCTGAGATGAGTTCAGAGCAGAGACCTATCCAGGCTACATATCAGTAAAGAAGGGCTTTGGCTTAAGGAGGAAGCAAAACCTGCCAGGCACAAAAGAGATACAGGGCAATGCATATCACAACTCAGGGCTGCACATAAAGGTGTGATTAAAGGTGGAGAAAGGGATGTAATAAAACCATGATTGATGATGATGAGCTAGGTAGTGCTTGTTTTGGAAGGGGTTAAAGGGAAGATGTTATGTTACTCCATGTGTGAGCTTCCATAATTCATATTATCCACATCCATAGATGACAACGGCACATTTTGTGTTGCTGGCAGCACAGTCGTTTATAACGTGAACTGGCTTCATTAACGAACACCACTGCATGGGGATTGTCTGGGGACGATGCATGGCTGATGGGGCACCATCTGTCAAAACAGTCAGTAACAAAATGACAAGTGCCTTCCACCAAGGGTGGGGGATTTTTAATGGCTAGTCGCATATTATATTCCATTAAATGACCCACTGACAGTGGATTTTACAGCAGTAGGGCTTAGATCCCAGAAGTGGGTGCTTTTTTAAGAATTACATTTTTTGGTCTCAACAGATGACTATTCAGTGCTTGTATCCTACAATACTAGGAAGACAGGGAGGTGGACCATGGAAACGGGTCGCCTGTTTAGACACAGATGACTTGTATAAACATCCGGAGACACAGAGCCATTGCTTCTTTCCTGAGCTGGCAGAGAGACTCTTCTAACCAGTGGGCAGAACACACCCATGTGTCTTGTGCTTTAGTCCTATTGTCCTCTTTCCCAGTAGTAAACAGATGTTTGCTTGCATAAAGGAGATTTATGTTATAACCTCTGGTTTATGTGTCTGTGTGATGAACTGTGCTTTTGGTAACCATGTGGGAACCCTACAAGTGTGTGGTCTTGGCTTGTTTAAGGGCATATCCTTCCATTGAGATTTGAAACTTGGCAGCCTTCAACCCTACAGGCTGAGAAAGTATTAAGTGAAAAACATAGTCCTTCAGTGACTTAGTTTTGGATAATGGAGGAGGGGAACTCAGCACAAAGGCTTCTTGGTGAGCTTACAGACTCCTTGAAATGCTTGTGCTGACCCCTCAAAGTGTTCTCCAGTGGGTCGTCGTATATGGCAAAGTTAGTATGCACAAACACCAGCCACCCTAAAACTGGTGACTAAGTTTTGTTAATTCTTGGTTTTCCCTGCTAGTTGTCAACTAAACGGGTTCATAATTACATCTTAATTGCTTCTGCTGTTGTGGCATCCACACCTCTCAGACTATCTGGCATTGCACTGAAATGTCAAAAGAAAAGAGGTAGGTTCTGAGCTTAGTTTAACACCAGCTAATTTGTCCCTTGTGCCAAAACCACACAGACGAGGAAGAATTCCATGGGAGCTAGAAACCCTCAGGGATATGCCAGAAATTTTCAGCAGTTCTGCTGTGAGAGTCCAAAAACTGTTCTAAAATGGGCTTCATTAACTATTCATTTTCTTCTGGTTATTGAAGTGTATAGCTTGCATGAAAGATCAGCTAACATTAGGAAGCAGTGTTCTGTGAAACAGTGAAGCATATTACCAGTGAAACATTAGAGAGAGCTGCCCCTTTAGAAAAGCATAGGGAATTTTGCTTCTAAGCTTCAGGGATGCAGACTCAAGATGATAAAGGGCATTTCTCTATACACTGAGTGTAGGGAAGAGAGTTGGGAGTAAGTGGTAATGGACCCTACAAATTAGAATACAAAATAGATTACTCTTCCCCTGAGAGGCTCTGTGGTCTGATTTTAACCTTCTCCCAGATTGTGCTTAGTGTTGAGGTCTTCTAGAAAAGTCTGAGTAATGAGCGCTTTGCAATTTGTGCCTTCAGGCATGTTCTATTTTCCCTGGACAATGTGACAAAGTAGATAGTACCTGCATTTTCAATTGGATAAAGGAGAGCAGGGTTTACAAGTATGTGTGGGGGGAGTCATCTTAGACCTCAGAAGTCTGGGGAAGATAATGAACTTCAGCACTGGGTAGGCTTGAGCCATAGTTGGAAAGTAAAAGAAAGGTTTTTCAGAGCATTGCTTAAAAAGGGGAGGATGGGTTGGGGGGCTGGGTGTCCAGCATTGCTTCAGGTGACTCTCTTTTATAAATGTCCACACTAGTAACTCTGTTTTCTCGCTTTGTTCCTGCCATAGTAAAACAATGTTCAGTAAAAGCCTGGATATCTCTGAAGCCAATCCCAAATTCAACAAAGAAGAAAGGTATAAACACTGACAATATGTTCCTCTCCTCTACCTCACTGCTGAGACCTTAAAGATGCAGTACTTACCTTCTCCATGTGGGGACATAGCTGTTCTCTCTTTAGAGAGAAACCAAGAGGGTGGGATATTTACAGCCCCACACCACATACATTTTTGTACAGTACCATTCATTTGAGGCTATCCCCAATGCAGCCTGTGACTGTACCGATGTTTTCCCCACTAAAATTTCATCCTACTGCTAACTTCTGGTTCAGTTCTGCCATGAGTGAGGATGCCCAGGGTGGAAAACATATTTGCTAAGACTGGGTTGGGAAGGATTGGAATATTAACCACTAAGAAGGCCCAGAGCACTCCGCTCCCAGCACTAGAAACAGCAGCATAGCTGAGTCAGTGACAATAATGGCAGGAAACTTTAGAAATCCTGTCTGACAGAGCAAAATATGAAGTGCCTGTAAGTAAGAGACAAACTCCTTAAGACTACCCTGGCTGTGCCAGAGAACACAAGAGGAAAAGATGATTGAAGATAGAGTTTTTGGAGGAGCAGTTCAAGTGACAGATGGTGAAGAATAACAAAAAGGGTAACTCCCAACTGAATAGAGGCACAATGGAAGACATGCAGGCTACTGGATTTAGAGAGTTTAAGTGGACTCATGTGGGTCCATGAACACAAAAAAAAAAGTTTAGACTTTTGGGAAGGTTTTTAGTGGACATGTTGTTCCTAAAATTTTGGTCTCAGAGGAAGATATTTTTTCTCTAATGTTAAAAGCTGGCATCCTAATGGATAATTCTTCATCAAAATGTAACCCTTACACACTTTGGACAAACACTTAGCTTACCCAAAGGTTGGGAGTGTTCCATATGATTCAAAAGGGGAGAAGCAGTGGGTTCCTTAAAGGAACCTATGGACTTGGCAAACCATTCTTCTTTCAATTTCCCCTTTTAATAGAAACCTTTCTATTTAAAGATCAATGTGGCCTTTGAGCCTCAGGAGACTCGTAGGATGTGTGAGGGTCAGCCCCTGTTTTGGCCTTTTGCAGACTGAGGCAGTCCTTTGTGGGCAGTGTTTCAAGTCTTGAACCTGCCACAGTGAAGAATATCATGCATCTGCAGGAGACATTGTGCCTCACGTGGTGTGTAAAGCACCCTCTTTAAGATGCCAAGATAGGAACAAGCATTGGACCTGAAACTGTTAGAAACTTCTAAGTTTCACAGCCATGAAGAAGTAGCAGTTATACAGCCTTTAGTGGCTAGGCTTTCCTGGACTGTTACCATAAACATGGAAATTCATGTTGCTTTCTCTGATTCCCCCTATATGTTAAGTTCTGTTCTTGAACATGTAGCACTTCTTGCATTAGAAGTTAGTGTGAAACTACTCTGAAGATGAGCTTTTCCACAGTAATTAAAAGTCAGGTCCAGTAAGAGAAGTGCAGAAATGTTACCTGTGACAGGAGAAGGGTCTTTCAGCAGATGTTCCCAGCACCATTCATTGTCCCTCTGTCCCTCTCTAGCAGCTGCTACAGCTGTGTTAGGAGCAGAGGAAACAACACTTCAGCAA
>VZTL01060142.1:8868-22594 GCA_013400535.1 Scopus umbretta
AAGGAATGAAATCAGCTATCTAAGTTGATCTTGCTTAAGGAGATAAACCTGGATGCGTTGGTGGGTACTTCCTCACTACATTTCAAGCCCAGTCCCATTTGGTGAACGTGCTGGCATGATCTCGGTGCTGCTTTCTGAACACCCATCGGCTTCTTTGGCCCCGTGCCATCCCAGGCTGGAACCAGCCAAGGCGCAGACCCGGAGCTTCGGTACCTCACGAACACATGTTACGCTTGCTGCCTCTGTACCCGTAACTGGTGACTTTGTTGTTGTAAGAAACAGTTGTTCTGATACTTCACTAACGAATGGCAAAAGCAAAAGCAGAGTATAGTGGAAATAATGAGTAAATTGAATAAGAAGAGACATTATAGCTTTACAAGCCTTGCCAAAGTGGGCAGCCATAAAAGCTGAACATTCCTGGGGAGAGCAAAAGCCCATGAAGAAAAAGAGCAATAATGAAGACCTTGCACGGATGCACCTGAGTGTGGGGAGGTGACTGAACCGCTGTGCGCAGCTGCACAGGACTTGAGCGACTGCCTAAAAGGCAGTGGAGGGGAGGGGGAGCTGGAAAGAAATTTGCTGAGGAAGTGAGGTAGCACTTGATGGAAAGGGAACAAAGAACACTGCTGCTAGAGGAGATGTTTGGGACCTGCTTCACTGAAGCTGAACAGCTGTGGAGGGCTTCTGATGGTCTTCCAGGAGAGCACTGTGGAACTGCACCCACTGGGGCTTCAGTCACTGGTCTTCACCACGATTAGAGGAGAGGAACCTGGGGCAGCAGTTGATTAAACAGATAATAGTGAAAACCTTGGGTGTTTTGTGGCTAACTACAAGCAAACAGTAAGTTACAGTTTTACAGTAGCAGTTGGTTAAAATCAGTGAACTTCACTTTCGTGCTGACTGAAAGGCATAATAGTTACTCCTATCCCCAAGTTTCTGAACTTAATGATACACTTGTCAAATTCCAGGCTCTACACATGTGGTTTGAGGCTGTCTGAAAAGTCAAGACAGAGACAATAAATGTCCTTTTTGTTTTTTAGCTCCATGAAGATTATTCTGTTCACTGTTAAGTACTTCTGTGGCCATTGCATCGTGCTGGAGAGGAGTCTTGGGAGATGGCTGCTACTACCAGCCTCAAAGAATGTGTCTGGTATGCATCCCAGTCACAAATTGTCCCCAAAAGAGTGGGCCACATTAGTTGTCTTGGTGGGCTGCAGATTAAGTTACACTCCTGCTCTCAACATCAGTTTCTGACTTTCAGGGTTTGACATACATGTGTATGATTGGGAGACTAAGAAATTGATTTTGTGAGACACTGGGTGAATTGTTTCCAGCTGGAAATGCAGTGAGGTTAATAACATACTAACCAGTGATTCTTCTGGCAGTGAATTCAGAGTTCCTGGTCTGGATTATCATAGGGCTGGGTCTCTCATAATAATGAGCCTACCCCTATTGTTCAGCATTTTCATTGTTCCAACACAAGGCAATTGCTGCTAATTGCTTAAGGCTGCTGTACTTCTGACAGCAAAAAAGGGGTATGTGAAGGGAGAAGTCCTTTGCAATGGCAGTTTACAGCCGGAAAGAAACGGGAGAGGAAAAAAACATCTTAAGTCTATCTCTGAACTTAAAGCCTGACAAAAGCTACTGATGTGGAGCCCTATGGAAATTCCTGCTCTAGAAGTGTCAGATTTTGTCTTCCACCAGTTGCACAGTATTCGTAAACTGCTCTTATTCTGGACCTTCCTCACCAACCCACTCATTTCCTACATCCTGCTTTGAATTCCCAGCTCAGTGCCCCTGGGGCAGCACTGGCATGCCAGTTATCTGCAGTTTTTCTCTGGCCACTCCAGAAGCAGAAAAATGGGACTTGGTATGGCTATCAGGAATTTTATTCTTCCTAAATATCACAGAGATAGCCATTGCCAGTTATCTTCGGTCGTCTTCGCTCTATTAGCTCTTCCTCTGGCTTCTTCATTCTTGCTATGCCAAGTGTGAGACAGATAGTAGGAGCTGGCAGTGGAAGTGAGGGAATGATGTCCGCCCTCTTTCTGTACTCTTGACCTGGTACTTCATCAACTAGGAAGAGGGGAGACCAGCAGTAGGAAGTGATGCATAATTGTGAGGGGATGGTGGTGGTTGCCACCAATCTACCTGTACTGCTGTGTTGGAGATATGCACACGGAGGGGATGGTAGGAATAAAAATGTGGTAACTAGTGGGAATAGGTCCTGAGAGTCATTCACTTCCCCCCTGCTTCCTCCAACCATACCCTCGGAAGGGGACGATGGCCAAGGAGATTAGGGACATAAGGGAGCCTTTGCAGCCACTTTCACGCATTCTCAGTGGTGAACGCTTAGCTTATTGTGTTTTTAGTGCGCCTAGTCGTAACTCGTTGGCTCTGTGGCTACCCTCAAAAAAAAAAAACCAAAAAAGCGTTGGAAAAGCAATCCTGTACCGGCAAGGAGAATAGCAGGATAGTACTAGTGAGTCTTTTTTAGTTTTTGTTGTCTTTAAACCTGATGCTCAACCAAGATGATACTGGCAGCAAGCACAGAAAGTGCCCAAAGTCAGTTGGAAGCTTAGTATTAAGCCCAAAGATCGTGTCCCAACTCCTAGTGCGAAGCAGAAAGATGTCGCAAGAGTACTGTGCAAGTGCCAAGAAGAACTTGAATATCAAGTTCTGTAATTTACCTGATATGCAGAGGAGTAATTGTTCACAAGTGGTGTCTCAAGCCATGCACCACTGCGTTTTGGAAATGTGCTTAATCCTAGTTCTGTAGTGAATTAGCTCTGGATTGGCTTCCCCAGCAGAAACCTGTCTTAGATCTGCCTGGGAACCATCTGGAGATTGCAACCTTTGACACAAGCTTCATGTAGGAGTAAGGGTGCCTGCTGGTCAGAGCACTAACGCATTCTGGCTATCCCAAACTGTACCATGGAACCCTGAACAACTGTAGTGACAAAGTGGCATAAAGTGGAAAAGCCATGATGTTTTCCTGGTGTACAGTGGGGACCAAATTTGACCTTAACTATTTGGAGTTAGTGACTATTGTAACTGTGTAAGAGTGGCCAGGCACTCTGTTTAAAACGTCTTTTTAAAACATATTCAGCCAAAGGTGGACCTTTGGAACAAAAAGCTGACTTATCACAGAGATGGACGTAGGAACAGCAGTCTGTCTCCTGCTTATGCTTGGCAGCATTGGGCTGAGCACCTAAGTTTCCAACACATGGCAGAACCAAGTGTCTTAAAATGGAATGGACAACAGATAGGCCCGGTTCTGTGATGACTAAAGAAAAGTTGTATTAGAAGCTTGTAAGAACTGCTCAGCTAGGCTGCTGGGACTGCTAACAGAACAGACACTGTTTAAATGGGAATGTTTGTCTTGCAGTTGCCCATATGCAGTGTTGCAATACTGCTATTGCAGAGCTAGATTTTGTATCTTGTGTGATTAAATCCCCACATATCTCTGATTCAAGACTTCAGATATACTCAGGTTGGGTATTTGCAGGTCAGAAATTTCTGCTGGGCTGGTTGCCCATACTGCGGAAGGAAATAGACAGGTGGCTCACCCGTTTCTCTTCCCCACTTCAATATGCAGCTGAACTGATGTCCACCTTTTACCCGAAAACCTTAGTCCAAACAGCACATGATTTACTCCAAATTGTGTCAGTTTAAATCTCAGTTCTTTTAGAGACACTGTATTAAATAGGACAGCTTGGAACTTGGGTTCTTCAATTCTTGTCCCACTGTTTGCTCCCACTGAATTGTCTAATTGCTGCTTCCCACAGCGTATTTGGCTTAGAAACATGGCAGATGCAATGGGCAGACTTGTACCCAAAGTCATTCTGATGGAGTTAAAGCAGGTTGACCACAACTAAGTCCAGATCACTTTGGGAAGAGAGTAATTCAGTTAAAATAAATAATACAATGTATTGTGAAATACTATCAGCTCTTCACATGCAAATTGTCCAACCTGACTAGATTCAAATGTGTGTGCAGAGTGATATGTCATAAAGGTATGTGTCTGCATCAGGCTGACTTTTTCTAGGCTGAAAAGTAAGTTTTGTATGCTATTTTTTAAAAGTGGTCTGATTAGCCAATCTGACATGAATTTTAGGTACCACATGTAACATGCACCATATGCAAGGTAGAGTTTGTGACCTGCAAGATGAGAAAGAAAAAACACAATTGGCATAAATTCTAGCCATTGGTAAGGTGACCAACAGAAGCTCATGAGGTTTGGCTCCAAAGGTTCACATTCCATACCTCCTTTAACTACCACCATGCAGGCATCCTCTTCTGAGAATGAAACTAGAAGAGAAGCAAAGGGATATTGACCCTGAGTCAATTCAGCTTATTTACCTGAAGATTTGCACTCCAACAAAATGTCTAAAGCTTTCTTGTCAGCAGTATTTTCCATACTTACTTTTTTGTCATGGAAGTTTTAAAGGAGGACTTCATCTTCTGATGCTCTGACTGACTGGTAAAAGGCTGTCTCCTAAGTTAGCCTGAATAGCCCTTTAACCTCTGCATGGTTACATAAAGGTCACACTGGTTTGTACAAACCTCCCTATTTTTACAATACTATTATCTGCTGACTGTCTTACATAAAAATGGGGTCTCTAATGAGTGTTTTTACAACAACAAACAGTGGAACCATCATTTGCAGGTTACTGCTATGTCTAATGCTCTAATGCACAAAGCGTTAGACATTGCAGTACTGAGAAGCACAAAAGTGTGATGTAAGCAGTCTTCACGTCACACAGCTGCAACTAGATGCCTCAAAAAAGGATCCATTAAAAAAAGTAAATGAGCATGAAGCTGCCCATTTAAAGCTGTGAGGGTACCTGTATGCTTTGAGTCCTTGATGGAGGTGAGAATTTGGTGGTTCTAGTCAGATATTGGAGTCTTCTGAAGTAAGATAATTCAGTCCATTTTTCGAAAATGGAGCAGTACGTATGGTAGATCTAATTTGCCTGCAAAGAATAGGCAGATGAATAGGCAATTACACAGTCATTATGTTACAGGTAGGTGGCTACCTCCTAATTCAGTTTGAAAAGAGTTCTGACACAGAGCCTGTGAAAGATTGTGTCCGTATCAGAGATAAGCTCTTTCCTGCACTGGACTGTGACTGTAAATGTTCCCCAAAATTTCAGGTTTAGAGTGTGGTCCAGATGCAGTGAACCTTATGGGAACAGTGTGTACTAGATTTAAAGCTGCATTTTTTAGATTAAAATGGCAATTTTGTTCTCTTGATACAAAGAAATGCAATAGATATCCATCCTCCAGCACCAGTCTTAATGAATTGGCTTTGGATCAAGTACTACAAATCCAGTTCCTAGTCTTAAATTTGAAAGTATGTTAAATCCATTCAGGTAGCAGATCATATTTAAAGGTTAATGACAGATTTATCCTCCTCATTCTTCCACAGTTAATTGCCAAGAAATTTTTCTGATGAAAAGTAGAAAATAACTTTTCAGGCCTGCAATATTGCAGAACTCAGATCAAAATGGGGATGAAGTTGTGCTCTGTGCAGTCGCTATTTTTGTTGGCCTTAGGAAGAATGGATTGACAGCAAATAGTCGCAGATTTTGGTGAAAGCAAAAGCATCTCTTGATCATACCTTCATTGTGGTGCACATGGTTCAATTTCTGGTAGCTTCTTACATCTGTGTAACACTGTGGGGCATTAAAGTATTTTAGTATCCCATGCTGTCTCAACATCCTCAAGCTGAATGTTTATTGCAAGTTTTAAGCAAGCTGTGAATCTTCACAAACTAAGCTGTCTATGAGAGCATTATCTTTGGTTTTCTCCTTAATGACTAGGTATCTTCACTAAGATCTGCAGAACATTTCGTGCTCTCAGTAACTCCATTTTGCTGACTTTAGCAAGGCTTCGTTACTAATGAATTCGTTGACTCTGTGACACCTTATACAGATGCTGGTGGGGCTTTTTCTGTTTGTTTTTTCTTCAGTTCAGCTCCTTTGCTGTTCAGGTGGTTCTGCATTTTAATGGTAACAGTGTAGTCTGCCGCATGTGATTGTAAAAGTCTTACTACTAGCATACTGGAGTTTAGAAACAAGAGACTTCAGATGGCATTATCAGAGTAGAGAGAATTTTTAAAAGTTATCATACCTTCAGCATTTTAATGCACAGTTTTCACCATGGTGTTTGCTCCCTTTGTAAAATTGCATGTAAAAGAAGCAACTAAATTTCAGCTAGAAAAAACACAAAGTAGTCCTTTGCCAACTCATCATTCTTGCCAATCTACTGAAGCACAGAAGGGCACTGTGTTGTTTACAGATCCATGTAATGCATACCAGAACACAAGCTGAAATTCTTTGTGGTTATAGGTAAAATGTGTGTGCATGTGTTGGCAGAGCTAGTCAGGCAACGTGTTGCATGTGTTTGCTACCCAGAGAGTTGCAACATAACTGCTACAAATTCAGAACAGATGTGGCTGAGAACATTTTTGAATTGATAGAGCAATGCTCTTTCAAGTTCTGAAATTCTTACCTGGCTGTTAAACCGTATGATTTTACCTGAGGAAGGCCTGAGTAAAAACATAGTTCCCTATTCAACTGCTGTTTCATAGCCAATTAGTGGAATACAAACTGTGTTTTTCGTTATTAAGCATCTATAGTCACGCCACATGTTTCACAAAACTATGTAATTGTAAGCAATTGACACCTAAAAGATAAAATAAACTGGATAAAATGATAATGCCAGGAAATAAAGTGACTGAGAACCCCTCCACACACCTCTCCCACACAAAGTAATTGTTGAAATGTGTCTTTCAGAGGGACCTGGACAGTAGGATTGAACAGGGAATTGAGACAGCAATGCAATCCTTGTTAATGGGTAAATGTTGGTGGCTTTGTAAGACAGATTCTGATCTGACACATCTGAAAATCTAAGTGCAAGTCTGCAAGAAAAGAGTAACTTGTATTTTAAAGCTTTTCAGAATTTCCCAGTGCACTTTTCAGCAACGTGAAACATTTTACTGGTTTTGTAGCTTCACTTCTGTAAGATGTTTGCACTGGAAGACAAGTCTGCTGCACGCAATTGTTTACGTCAGCTGGTGAAGCTAGTGCGGGGTTTCAAGTGAAAAAAACTGGCACAACTTAGCTTGTGCTCTGTCCAACTATTCTCCTAATTATGCCCGATTATCCTAATAGTTTTTTCCCTTCTCTTACAGGAAATGGCTGCAATTTTGCAGCTATAATGGTAGGATATTTTAAATATAAATTCCCATTTATACCATTGTTTCTACTTCAGAATTAATATTAAAAATAGGACAGCCGATCTCTTAGAACAGTCTTCTGAGAAATGCAGCGGACTGGAGCTTGCCTAGCTTGTGCCTTTTTGGTTTGAAAAAAAAGCAAGCCAGGTTTCAGTTGCTATTTCTTCCTTGTGACTTTTATTTCTGTACTCCTGGGTTATATTCTGACTGATTATTTTAAAAGATGACACTAGTCTTAATTAACATGTAAGATGATAAAGCAGCTTCAAATCAGCTGGTCTTTGCTTAAACACAGTAATGAAATTGCACAACTCTCCAAAGATTCTGATTTCTTTTTATTCTGATTCTGATTTATTATTTTTATCCTGAGACAGGAAAGGACAAACATGTTCACTATCTGGGCAGTTACCAAATAGAGAAGAATGTAAGATGAGAGCTTACTTTCTCCAACAAGTATCAATAACTGAGACCACTGATTGATGCAAATACAAATACTTGATACTTTGGGGGAGGGGAAGAAATCTGGCTAAAAGTCTGATATTCTTTGAAAAGATATCTTTTTGCTAAATTTCTGTGCAAAGAAATTAATCAACTTTATCTGCGCTAATGATTCCTATCAAAACCAGGAAGTAAAGTAATCCAATCACTTTCTATCCTGGTAGGTTTGTTGTGTTTTTCCATTATAACACATTTACTTTTTGTCAAAAAGAGAAAACCATTGAGAACATCTAGAGGTACTTCTAAGCAAATCTTAGTTCTTTCTGTACCTGGAAGGTACAGAAGTCTTCATCTGATTCTTTGGATCATGTCTGTATTTATGTAGAAAGAAAAGGAAACCCTTAGGTAGATTCTGCAGCATTTTACCTTCAGTAGTCCTTTGGATTTCTGTGTTCAGTTTTCTGATGCTGTAACATTACCTGTGTTTCCTTCTGCTCCAAGCACAGCTGGTGAAATGAGAATCATACATTGTTAAAATGCCCAACAGTCTTATCGTGCAACGGGTGGCTTGTGCCAGATGAGTTTTTACAGTCAATTCATATTTCAAGGCTTTTTGTGTATGGATCTCATCAGGAAGTGAGTGAGACAATAAGAATCTGGAGTTGTGGTATCAGCATTCCCAGACGCATTTCTTTATTCCATATGGAGAAATAAATGTGTAAAAACCATTTCCAAAATTACAGTACATTTTCCAAGTGATTTTTCTGTTAAATATTTTAACCAAAATTGGACATGTGTGGCAAGCTACAGAAACAAAGCCCTTTTTTCCCCCTTAACCACGCTTGTATAGCCTCATAGAGAAGCTTATGCAAAACTTCTGTACCAGATTGTTGTCCCTAAGACTGCAAAAGCACATTGCAGGGCTTGAAAGAACATCATTATTGGCTAGACCCTGAGATCCCGCCGCCAAAGCAATTCTTGGTGAGTGGTGTAAATTTCTGTAACTCCACTGAAGTAGCTCTGACAGCTAACAGTGGCTGTCTGCTGTAACTGACTCAAGAGGATTACTCCCGCTCCCACATACTTAGAAGAGCTGTAGTGTTCTAGTATCCAAATCTGTGAACTTACGCTTCATTAAAGTAGTGCACACTCAGAAATGAATTCTGCTGCCCTCAGAAATGCAGGGACAAGTACGAGACATCAAATCCAAAATTTTCCAATTATTTACTTGCTTTCTGATTCAGGTCTCTAACCTGCCAAACCCAGGATCTGAGAATGGTGCTCAATTACAAAAAACAAGTTCTGTGTTAGTGAGGAAATGTATTTAAATCCCAGCCAAGAAATACCAGTGGAGAGGCTTTTATGGATTGATTCATTATTTTTGTGGTAAATGGGCAAAGTTAACTAAGAATAATCATCCCATCCTAATTTTCTTTGTTTGAAAGCATAAAGTAAAAACTGAATTGAGATTCACAGGATTTCGATATTTTCTATTGATCCTTCAGTCCTGCATTTACAAAAACATAGAAACAACATATTTTGCATATCCCCAGACCTTTGTAGAAATAAGTGAAGTAAAAACATTATGCTGTTCAGCCTATGAAAACTGTTCATGTAATTTTGCAACTGCTAGCCTTTTTTACAAATGCAAAGTTACGGACACAAGGAGACATCTGCTGCCAGTGAGAGGCAATGCACTGAAGCTACCTGATGCTAGAGTTCATGCAACAGTATTGTAGGAAAGTAAAAATAACAGACGTCATTATAATTACATTACACGTTTATGCCAGACTCCAGGAAAGATCTGAGGATTTATCTGTGTGTGTTTGTGCTTGTTTTTGTGTGTGTGTGTTAGGAAAGGGCAGCAAGAAGGCAGATGGAGTAGCTGGAAAAACATCTTATTTCTTGATTCGTTCACCTCAGAGCTGTAAGAAGGGCTTGCTCACTCAGATGCTTCAGCAACTGTTTGAAGTGATGGTTATGTTCTTTGCTATAGCTGTTGCAGTCCCTAAAAATCCTGAAAGCCCTTTTATTCAGCCAAGTAAGGTGCTAGCCTAACCCTAGAAGGTTCCTACATGAACAGTTGTGTGCTGCAAGTGAACAGTAGGACCAGGAAGTTATCAGTTTGGGTCTGAGCTGGCAGTCGTCCCATTGCAACTAAATTATTTTTAAAGTATATGTGACTTGCATAGGATTAGTTAGCAGTCTTGAGCCAGTCCTAGCAAATAGATCAAATGGGTAAAAAACGACAATAATGACAAACTTTTCTAAAATCTGTTCAGTGTGGAAAGAGCGTTGTCAGACCGATTGTCAGGGGGATTTTAGATAGAAGCACACTCATATTTCACTGGAAAAAACAATGTACTATTTATTCCTGGCACCTCGTCTCTTTGTAGATCTGTAACTTTCACATGACACAGTTATGTTAGTTTTCCATTTGGAAAATCTGTATTGCAGTGTCTATCATTAGACATTTGCTGAAACTTCTTTCAGACATATATTTCTCTTTTTCTATGGTGTTTTGGGGGGGGCTAAGAAAGTTCATTTCCTATCAGTAAGAGTATTCCTATTAGCAAGGGCGTTTAACCTAAAAGTCAGGAGACAAACAAGTTATTGTAAAGAAAAAACCAAGACGATAAGAAGAACTAAGTTGTTAAAAAAAAACTAAGAATGTTAAAAAGAACTAAGACCTTAAAAAGATGTTGCTCATGTTCCACAGGGATTTTTCAAATACCTTTTGACTTACCAGTATAGCACATTTTCAATCTATTCACTAGGACAATTGTAACAGCGTTTCATGTGCTTTACTGATGAAAATATCGTGGCAGTCAGGAGCTGTTTAAGCTTAGTTAGCTAAAGCAATTTCAGCTGAGGCTAAACAAAATAATCACAGGGATCAGAAAAAATGTGAAAATGTTACTAGTGCTCTGAACTACCTGGGCTGGCTCTCTTGTTTAAAAACAAACAACCAAACAAAAAACACAACACAGAAGAGTGTAGGAGAAGGTTCAGGACACCACACCCCGCCCCCTCTTTGCTGGATGTTGATCTTGTTAGATGGGCAGCTGTGATGAAGTGAATTTCCTGTGTAAGTAAGATGAGTCACTGACGACAGAAAGAAGTTGCATACACTACAAAATTAGGCTACCACAAACACTATACATAGGTCTTAACCTTAATACTGCTCAGAAATTGAACATGCCACTGCTTGGTGCCTGGCACTAAGTACCTGTAATACTGAGGTAATTGTGTGTCTCTGGATTTCCACATGAAACTCAGGATGCTGGGGTTTGATCTCTGACACTCCTATGGGTGGGGATAAGACCATCTCCCACCCACAAGGTAATACTGCAGTTGCGCTCAGGAGGCTCTTGAGGTGTGCTCTGCCACCCACAAAGGGACCATTGCTGACTCAGCAATGTTTGTCAGGCTGAGTCTGAATGAATTTCCCAGTTTTGGGGCCAAAGCTCTGATAAGTTAATTTTCCACATGTGCTACAAAAAAAAAACCCCAACAACATAAGCAAATCCTGCTGAAAACAGAGCTCCTTAAGGCACATTTCCTCCCTGGGGGAAGGATGAGTACAAACAACATAGAGCAGATGTTAGCCATGCTGTTTTAAGCCCTAGCAGGAGCTCAGACACGATGGGCATAGGTGCTGAGTGAGAACACACAAGCAATAGAAAGGTGGACTTCTCCACCTGATTTCTGAGGGGTGTTGCAAGGTGCTGAAATGGAGTGACACACCAATGTTGCAGAAAGCTTTTACGCTGGGGTTGTAGGGAAATAGACTGTTGAAGGGGGAGCTTAACATGTGAAGAATAATTCATTACCTGTTTTTTTTATTCAAGTCATGGAGTTGGTCCACAAACATTTATTGGCTGTTTAATACATTTAAATTTAATATAAACTAAAGGTTTCTCTTGGTTTTAATTGCTGTATTTTTTGGGGGAGGGTGGTTTGTTTGTTTTTTTTTTCCAGAGGAGGAGAGTTGGGATATTTTTCCTTTTAGCACTATTGATCCATGTTCTAGTCAAGGAATCGGTAAAAAATTTATTTGGGTGAGGAAAAGTGGAGGGAAAAAATTGCAGTTACCAAATTTCAGTTTTGGTAATGAGTGGGTAACAGAATGAAAACTAAGCTATTATCTAATCCCAGGCCCAGTTTTTGGGGTTAGACGGTCAAGGCGGTTTTCGATTCTTATGAATAATGTTTTATGGTTTCTTATAAGACAGTAAACATGAATGTCCTAAAGCAATGAATGCCCCAAAACCATCATCTTTTATCCTTGATCAAACTGCCAATTATATTATATTGTCAAGAGCAATTTTTTGATAAGGATTAAATGCTGATACCCTTTCACGGGAAAAATATCATTCCTGTATGACATACTGCTCTGCATTGTTCCTATGGCTAGTAATTCATTCCTGACTGTCCTGTTTTGAGGCTCATTATCTTAACCACAAGGCCTTCCCTTCTTTCTCCAATATTCAGTGCTTCTGCTTTTTGATGATCATCCCTCACCCTCCCAAGATTAATACAAATGTCTTATGACAGCTTGCTCCCCAGATAAAAACTCAGTTTGCATATATGTGTTTATATACATATATATCTTCCAGCACATTCATTACTTTTCTCTTTGATCACATCCAAAACATTAGCCAAGGATGTTTTGAGCAATTTCTGCAGCTAGTCATGCTGTGAGCGACACCACTTTGCTTCTATTTTCTCAAGTCTTTTAGAAGTGGTGCAGGTCTGATCCAATGCTTCCTAAAAGCTTCAGGTCATATCAGTACTAATCTTTTAATTCTTGGAAACTACAGCTGTGAAACAGTGACTTAAAGATGTGTTAGCTTTGGACTGGTTTAGTTAGGGACAGTCTTTTATGGTTATACAAATATTTTAAGGTTATGCAAGTGCTTTTAAACAACATCATGCAAAAGGAAAAATGTATAGTACTATCCTATTATCAAAGGGTGTGAGTAGAACTGACAATCTTGCTTAAAAAGAAGTGATATTGTATAATTTGGAACTGAGCTGGGTTGTCTCATCATGAGGGCAGAGTATGAGATTTCCTTGTATACTTACCATGTGTATGTACACAGGTCAGTGTCCTGGTTTCAGCTGGGATAGAGTTCATTTTCTTCCCAGTAGCTGCTATAGCGCTGTGTTTTGGATTTAGTATGAGAATAATGCTGACGACACTGATGTTTTAGTTGTCGCTAGGTAGTGCTTACGCTAGTCAAGGATGACTTCTTTGTTTTTTTAGCTTCCCATGCTCTGCCAGGTGCACAAGAAGCTGGGAGGGAGCACAGGCAGGAGAGCTGACCCAAACTGGCCACAGGGCTATTCCATACCATATGGCGTCACGCTCAGTATATAAACGGGGGGAGTTGTCCGGGGGGCAGCAATCGCTGCTTGGGGACGGGCTGGGCATCGGTCAGCGGGTGGTGAGTGGTCGCATCACTTGTTTGTGATGCAAACCCCTCCCTGGGTTTTGTTTCTCTTTCTCTTGTTCTCTTTTTCATTACAATTTTTATTACTATTACTGTTATTATTGTTATAATTTTATTTCAATTATTAAACTGTTCTTACCTCAACACATGAGTTTTCTTACTTTTACCCTTCCGAGTCTCTCCCCCATCCCAGTGAGGGCAGGGAGGGAGGGGGAGGGAAGAGTGGCTGTGTGGTGCTTGGTTGCTGACAGGGGCTAAAGCACAGCAGTCAGCCAGGGAACAGCAGGTGCATCTGTTTCCTTACCACCTTAACTGTCCTGTGTAGTCCAGTCGGAAAATTCAGGTAAGTTTTCTGAATTGTTTGTTTGTAGTACTGACTCCATAGCAAATAATCTTCAGTTTTTCTTAAAAATGTGTGTCTTCAAATTTAACATTAGTCCTGGTATAAATATTTCTGGATTTAGGTTCAATTACTTTAGATTGGTATCCCTATATATCATAGTATAATCTTGAGCCACGCTAGGTTTGAATTTAGTACTACAGATTTTTTTTTTTTTTTTTTTTTTGTTAAAAAAACTTGGGGAGAAAA
>VZTL01060145.1:0-31070 GCA_013400535.1 Scopus umbretta
TTTGTGTCTGTCTGGCCCTTTCAAACAAAAGCACAGCAAAGGAGATGGTACGCGGGCTATTCACAGGGAAAGGAGGGAAATCCATGCTATGAGCCTTTTATCAATACTTCTGCGCTCAGGATATTCAGCTTGTGCTCCACCTAACAAGATTCAATCCCTTTCTGTGCACCAGGAAAACAGCCCAACCACTTTGATACGGCGTGGTTTAGGACTGGTAGCTCAGCGTCTCTGGAGCTAGCACTGCTCCTCTACAACTGGAATACTGAAGGGGCCCAAGAGGGAGGGTGAGGGAAATGACACGGGCACAGATGTAAGCGGATCACTTCCCTCTGCCCCACTGACACTATTCTGTAAATTCAACTTCTAGATGTATTGGACCCATGTTCTGGAGGTGGGGGAATGCAATAGTTACCAAAAAAATCTATTTCCACACTGCTGGGCTGCACAGCCAAACAGGATGTACCTGTCTTTTAGACTTTCGTTCTAGAAACTAATTTGTAGTTAACTAAGTTTCCTTTGCATTTGCTCCAGCATTTGAGATGTGAAACAACGCATGCAAGACTTGACAAGTGGGCTGAATGCAACAGAGAATCCAGAACAACTGACAAATTATTGGTAACTTCTATTGGCTTGACATGCGTAGCGCACTGAGTGCAGCGCTGCCCAGCTCCCCGTTGTCATCAGTCCTGTGCTGCTCATGCTCACCTACATGCTGCACGTCAGGGACAGCAATTATCACAAGTGCCAAGCAACCCACATCTAATCCTCCATCAGTCCTTGGCTTCGATTTCCAAAGCAAGACTATAATTGCCCATTTCCTCATCATGCGACTGTAGCTACAGCAGTGGAACATAATCAGTCAGAACTCAAGCAGTAGCCATGAGGTGCAGCAGCGTACGGGTTGCATGCTGTTGCAGGAACTTGGAATCATGAAATTGCTTGTCAGAATAAAGCCCACTGGGCTTATGGCTCATAGACTTCCGAGAAGAGAATTCAAGGCTGCCACTTCAATAGATGCAATTCCACTGCATTTTTACTGTGTTGAACTGGATAGAAAATGAAAATTGGAATAATTGAGAATGAGCCAAGAATCTATACTTCATTTCCCAGTAAAGATCCTTTCATCTGTATTTCTCATTTTCTCCCTGAAGTCTTCACTAGTTCTCAGTCTTGAATCTAAATTCTTCAGGCCCACTATTGCATTTTTTTTATGTTGTCTTCTAGTTTCGGTTGAGGGGTTTTTTTCCATTGCTTCCACTTTAAATATTAGTCTTCCTATTATACCAGTTTTAGGATGCTTACGAATGATTATTTTTTCACACATCTTTGGAACTTTTGTGTCTTATCTTTCATATGATGGAAGACTTTGGAACATGTTCAACATACATAATCAAGCTCACACACATACAGACCATGTCACGTCAGCTCTTTAACATCTCTTCCCTTCAGGCTGCTTCTTCAAATGTGTCTTTTAATCCGAAAGCAGCACTATTCCTACAAGTACTTGTGGATACTCTGTGCAATTTAATAGCTGCAAGTGATGACAAAGAGGAGGAGGGAGGAAAGAGTATAAGAAAAGAAATATAAGCAAAGAAGGTCTAAGAAAAGAGTATTAGAAAGAAACAACATACTGTGAAAAGAATGTCAATGCAACATGGAGAACAAGTAGGAGAGTGGGTAAAACTGAAGAAGTGGGAAAGTGGAAAAATAGAAGGGGGGGAAAAAAAAAAAAAGAAAATATGAAAACTGAGAAAACACCTTCTACCATTACCAGTACAGTATGGTATGCCTGAGAATCCTTTTCTCTTAGTAAATGTCTTCATTCATTTCTATAAACCAAAGGCCAACCGGGAGAGCTGCAAAGGGGATAGAATGAACCAGGACTGAGATTTCGTGTCCCATATCGAGTAGGTTTGAAAAGAAAAATTTCCATCACATGAACATAAAAACTCTGATTTTTCTTTCATTTTTTTGGTGGGGTGAAAAAAATAAAGACTGCCAACTTTCACCATCCTCACAACAATTTTCCTACAATCTCTGGACACACTACTCACTTGGAACAGTCAATGTTACGAGAGTTTAAAACTTTGCCTTGACCATCCTTGAGCCGGGCTCTGTAGCTAACCACCTGTGGATTAGGCTTCCCCTTCCTGGACACATCCATTTACTCCACACAAAGCTTACAAACCTCTAGGACTCCAAAAAAGAGATCATTTACAGGTTCATAGCTGTAGTTTACGTGCTTAGTCACACTCCACCATCTCTTGGCAAGAACCTCCTTCCATTAAACAGCTGAATAATAGGAAACGTACTGAGTCACCGTAGTCAAACCTATGTACTATCATCATCCACAGCTAATCTATTTCTTTCAGAAAAGGCTGATTTGTCGGAAACGAGTCTCAGGAGAAATTTAATGAAAAGTAATCTTTCCAGAGAACATCTTTCTCAGCTATTCCGGTACTAAGGAGGGCTGCCAGATCCTTGAAAGCTGCATTCACGTAGCACAGGAAGTACTTGCTGAAACGTGGCTGAGATGCTGGTTTCCCTGTGCACTTTCTCTCCCTTCAGGGAGAGGGTTTTCTTCCCCGACCAAGCTCAGTACTCTTAAACTGCTGGGAAAGATACTGCACCTCAAAACAACGTTTTCTGGTTGCAGAAATTTTTGTTGTTTCTCAAAACAAACACCACACAACCCCCCTGCCCCCCTCAAATTAGGATTGTCTGCATGATTCTAAATATACTTTTTAATCCATATATACTTTTGAATCTCTCACACTACTTTCGTTGCTTCTGTTACCCTTTCTACTAGCATATTAATCATCCTGAAGCATCTCACTGTAAATATGACAAACTCCGCACCCATCTTGTCAGGAGTGTACTAATAAAAGCAATCTTTAATGTGTACTGCAATGTGCACTACTACCTCACTTACAGAAATGCAGTATTATTTTCACCAGGGGCTCTGCTTTGCAGACTGATTCCGCACAGAGACTAAGCATTGTCTTATGCAATGATTTGCACATGCAAAGCTGTGCATATACTACAATCTTTGCAGTGACTTGATGTCTCTGTTCGTTAAGGAACATATTTTTTCCCCATTTCATGCATTTTAAAACATCACTCTAATGAGTTTACATATTAAGTGTTAATATTTCTTTTAACATTTTTCCATTAGCTGCGTCAGAGTGAATCTCTTGTCATTTGTCATGTTGCACTGAAGGCCTGGTAATTAACAAATACGTTGCTGCCGTTGCTTAATGATGAATGCAATTGTACAAGAGCTTGTGGTTCTTCAGTTCTAACTTACAGTGATGAACACGTGTGTGAGATGCTATGTAAAGCACTGTATTTGACATGTGCATGTGCACGCTACTATGCATTTCATACCTACTACGTATACACAGACTATGCATAATTTAGCTTATGTTTTATAATGTATTTTCATAGAGTACTATACCAGCTCATGAAAACGTGAAGGAGAGTCAACAGCTGCTTGGTGCCCTCTTGCTCACTTAGATTTCGCATGCAAAACACTTGCCTTTGCAGAATCACAATTATTTTCCTAGCAGGGACTTCTCTCGTCAGGTTTAAATATTGCATAGTCCAAGCTAAACATCCTGACACAAAACATTTGCAGTCCCTGGCCTCTTAAACTTTTTCACATCACTTTCAGTTGTTTTTTTCTCCAGGGATAATAATGTTAACACGCCAGTTAGCTTTGTGCTCTTTTTCCTCCCAGGCAGTTGCTACCTTGCAGCTTGCTGGCCACCTGTGCACACTTTCGGAAATTTTTGCTGCGGAGAGCAATAAATGCTGAACCCAAGCGAGCGCACGAGTGGGTCACAGGGGCGCGGGTTACTGAGTGACAGCTGGCATTTTGCTTTAACCCTAACAGATGTGCTGTACAGCTGAGCAGAGAAGGGGTAGTGCAGATGAAAGTGCTTAGAGAGGCCACAGAGAACAGATAATGGGCCTTTTAATGTTACACTCTTCACTCCAGGTTGGTATTTTCTTGTCATCCTTATCCACCTGCAGCACACAGAGGAGCATCTCCTGCTGAGACAGTGTACCCTCTCTAGGATGTTACCATCCTGAACTCAAGCTTGCAGAAAGAAGCTATATATTCATTTGTTACATCCCTTTCCCAGTTTTCTCTTCAATCTATGGTAAAGCACACTGCGCTCTTCCCTGCATAGGAAGTTCACTTGTTTTGAGAAGGACTGACTATTCACAAATGTTAAAATCCGAAGTTAGGCCTACTTTAGCAATTTATGTTACAAAGGAAGAAAAAAGATTTTTAACTTTTTGATGTTTATTACAGAGCGGATCATTTCAGTGGCAATTTATTGCTTCCTTTTTCTCCCTTTAATTGAACTGCTTTCTAACACAAGTTAAGCATCTACGGGAATCCCAGTAACAGCGCCGTATTGTAAAATCAGTTGCTGTATAAATGCAAGTAATTTTCTTGCTTTTAACAAGTGGATTTGTTAGCACAGGGTGACGGTGTTCTGAAACAGTGGCCCTAGCTGCGAGAAAACACGGTCTGTTCCGTCATTTTGACAGATCGTCACGGCAGCAGTCCGTTACACAACAGGGACACCGTACTTTTATCTGCATAATGGTAAATAACAACACATTTATTGCTTATTATTCATACCCAGCTGGGCTAATCTGTCCTCCCATCCAACACCTCCACGGTATCAGAGTAGCCAACAAGGGTGGTAAAGGCATGCAGCTTGCCCTGGAGGAGCAGTACGGATGCCATATGCTGCCCTGTGCTGCGGTGGCCGGTGGGGGATGCAAAGCTGGATGTCTCTCTGAAAGCCAAAAGAGGTCCCTCGAACAGGCACCTCTGCACTACCCTGCGACTGGACCGGTTTGGGCGCAGCTGCACTTTTTACTGAGGAGAGGAGAGAGTCTGGGGGACGCTGCCTGTGAATTTGGGTATATGGAGTTACCTTTGCTTTCCCTCCAGCCACGTGGGAGCTTCTGAGCGGTGGGGACCTCTCTCAGTGTTGGGCTGTATCACACAAAGCTGGTCCCCAGTGGGGAACAGCTGGGAACGCAGGACAGTCTGAGCTCTGCTTTGGATTTCATCTTTCTTGTATGTATCAGGATGGCTAATTAAATAATTAGCCACAGTGGGCTGAGACATGAGCCATGTGCTTCTCTGAGATGGGTAAAGTAAGGAACAGATTCACTTGTGCAAATTAGAAAAAGATCAGTGAGGTTTCTTTTTTTTCAGGAAGAATTCTCAAATTTGTGCCTTTAAAAAAAAAAAAAAAAAAAAAGAAAAGAACAACAAACCCTTTTGCCCACAGACGGCAGCTGGATTCTGAAATCACTTCTCTTAAAAAACCCCCTCACAGTTCTTATTTATTAGCGTGTTATCCGGGAAAATCTCACTAACCTTCACAAATCAAATCAGTCCGCCACATGACCTCCATTATGGACCATACTCTTGCCTTCACTAATATCAGTTTAAATCACCAGTGACTCCTAACTTCATAATATTCCTTTTGATTTACACTAGTGCAAAACTGAAAAAAAGTTTGTCCTTTCAAATAATTTATTTTCAATTTTTCCTGCAGCTCCAGATCAAACCCAAGATTTTCTCTGACTTCCAGTAGAATGATCCACAAGAGAAAAATATCCCCCTCTATCAATAAACTCCAATCTAAAAGTCTCATATTTTCCCTCATGTCCCATTTAGTAAAATATTTCTTTATGTTTACATTCTTCCTACAAAGGGTTTGTGACATTTTTATTTAAAGGAAGTGATATCAGAATTCATTAAAATAAATTTAAAAAGCATTTTGCCTATTCACACTGGAAGCGTGATGCTGTTGAATTGAAAGTTAGTGTTCTTGAGACATATGTGTGCGTGCAAGAGCACCGCTGGAAGACATGCAATTAACACGATAAATATCACCTCAAATTGGTAGATGTATCTTTTGGGACCTGATATCCATTTTTCACACTGTAATATTTATTCTGCTAGAAAAATAAACAACCATTAAAAATGTGGATTTGTGATGAAAAAAATGTAAACAAGCAAGCAAGCAACATCTTAATCGAAAATAATCTTGTGAGCATCCTGTTATTTGGACTGAAGTCTTTTGATATCAGGCCTAGTGATGAGCTAGTCACTTCACAGAACTTAAGGGAGTTTTATTGGTATAAAACTGGCATAGGATAAAGGTCAGTCTATTTCATTTTAACGAGTGAAGTGAGATTATTTTCTACTGAATTTACAGGCTGAAAGTGCCTTCTGCAGTGTTTATCCATTGGGAGAAACAGAAAAAAAAGAGACAACCCTAGTTTCCTGAAAAAATACTCTGCAGCTGGGGACTGCTTAGCAATTGCACTAATAAAACATTTAAAGAAACATCAGGGCTTAAACTACTCAAAGCTTATTAGATAATTAGGCTGATTGTCACTTAGGACTTGATGCTGAGAGGTGCTGAGCAAAGTGCCAAGATCCTCAAACGAATAGTCCATGAAAACTGCATCCTTCAATTTAAATGCAAGCTCTGGTCCAGGAGTGGGAAGATGCCAGATCAAGTCACAGGGAAATTTGGAAATCTCAGTCTAGATTTTTTTTTTAAATATTCTTTTTAAATATTTGTTGTTTACTGAGGCTAAGAAAATTCCATTCATTTCTCCATGCTGTTGCCCATTTAATGAGGTAGAGAAGCATTTTATTATTCCCCTCTGATGAATAAACAAGCACCAAAACCCAAAGCTGAACAGTGAAACAAACAGTAAATTATTTCAATCCTCTTAATTCTCTGCTTTTTTGGCAGATAATGCCATAAGTCATTTTGGCTTAGCAGCCACAGATTGAAGAGAGAGTGCTTTTTAAATGTTGGAAATGTTTAAATTGAATGAACTCACGGAAGAAAGAATTTTTACCTAAACAGGGGGAAAATAAAGGAGACCTTTTCAAGTATTACAGTGGCTATCAACTCAATTTTTTCATGTCGTTTTGCAATGAGTCCGAATACTACTTTAGGAGGGCAACTTTCCCCCGTTCCATCCAAATCTATGCAATGCAAAGTCCCATGAAACTCAGTAAACTAAAATAACCTTTTCCTCCAAACTCCTTCCCCGAAATTCTTGAATAGTCGCCTGTGGTTGAACCGGAATGTGTTTGGAGGGGTTTGAATTAAGTGCAGCTAGCCCAAAAGACAGCTTGGCTTCCTACAGAGGTGTAAAGGATAAAAAAGGGATTGTGGTGGACAGTGCATTGTTATTGTGAATTATGCAGTGAGCTGAAAGGACACTGGAATAGTCATCAAAGTTCCCAAGAGCTGCTCTCTTCCAGATGAGCTAATAGAATGGCTCTGAGCTCTGAGGTTAACTGCAATCAAATTTAACAGCGCTGTAAAATACATTTGCTGTATTTGACTTCTTTCTAAAGTTAGAGCGTCGATTCTGCTGACCTTATTGTCAGTAACAGCTCCAGTTAACTCAACATTATCTGCATGAAGATGACCACAAAGTTTTACCTAAAGCACGTATGACAAACTGTAACCTTCACAAAGACCGATGTATTTTTAGATATTCTAAGAAATCGGAAAGCATGATCAGAAATCTATGAAACCATTCACTGGGTTTTCAAATATTGTCATTTAAATAATGCTCAGAAGGTCAGAAGTCTTTGCCTGCAGTGTTTCATTAACAGGCTTACGTGGTATGTGATCGCTTGTAAAACCACCTAGCCCCAAAAAAAGAGACTGTGGAGGCCCTTTCCAGCCCAATGTAATGGGAAACGGCACTGGAGTTATGAGAGGCTTACTGCTGTAAATGATCAGCATCTCATTACTTTGTTCTGTAACTTGAATACGTATCATTTTATGTCCCTATACATTCTTCAGGTACACTGCTAATATTAATTATTGATTAGATGTACAAGTGTCGACTCCCATCGGGTGCAATTAGTAACGCATGTCAAACTGCGAGATAATAAATGTGTGTTCTTTGAAAGTGAGTGAGAATGCATTAGGTGCTTTTATTTTCCATTATCAAGAACTGATTTGTAATCTTTAAAAATGGTTTTCATTAAACTTTTTGAGGGGAAAAAGGAATTTTATACCTTAAGGCTGTATTCTCTTCATTTATTTGAAAGACCACAGAGATGCAACGCTTGGAGGGAAGTTTGCGCATTTTATGGCACCTCTGTAGATCTGTTGCACCTTTTCCCACAGATAAAGCCTCACCCTGAATAGTGCCATTTTCCAGATCTCCACAGGAGCCCATACCGTCTGGCAGGCCTTGGCTATGCTGGGGTTGTGAACAGTAGAGGTGGTGTGAGCAGAAACATGAACATGGGCTACAAAACGAGGAACCACAGGAGTTACATCTTCCTTGACAGCTTGGGGCTGTAAGAATATGGTCCACTGAAGCCAAAAGGGTCCAGTACAGCTCGGCTGGGAGGAGGAGCCGACTGCAAGAGCGCAGGAGTCTCAGCTATTGTATTGAGATGTAAGTGTAATCATCTGACCCTTGAGCATGAATAACAAAAGTCTCATTGATTTCAATTAGAGGAGGCTTGGGTCTATTTACTGTAACTGAGTCGATTCTCAGAAAAATAATTAATTCCTTATCATGTCTCAGGTGTATTGATTTTTGTAATTACAATGAAATTGGACGCAAGGGTGGGGGGAAGGAAATGCACTTGATTTATGTTTAATTTGATGCACAAGCTGTCAAAGACAAAGGAATTGAGATGCAATGACCATGCCCATCCTCGATGCGCTCCTCTGTGCTTAGATAATGAGCGCCAGACACGCGCTGTAGTGGAGAATCTAAAAATCGCACAACTGTTCTAACGTACAGAATTCAGTACTGCAGTGTAAAGAGCTGTGTTTCTACAGCAGCCTCCACAGCACACAGAAGAGAGAAATGCCCAGGGGAAGATAAGGACAGGACAAGCTCAATGGTTATTGTGTATCAATGACTAAGAGGAGGAGACAAAGAATTAGAATGGGGAGAAAAGAAATACAAGCTGTTGCTGATAATAAAGCTACCAGTAGATACTGTAAGGAAGAAAAAAAAAAAAAAAAAAAAAAAAAAAAAAAGAGTAAGAGAAAATACTTATGGTCTTGCTGGGTAATGATGCTGTTAGGAAATAGATAGCGGCAGAACAGCATTTGAACTTTCTTTCCACTGTGCTTTCACTAAAATGGCAAGTTAGAAATGTTTTGACCTACAGTCAGTATTTGACTTCTTAATTAGGTGACAGTCTGCTTTTCCAAACATGTTTGTGGGAGTGGTTGGTCTGTTTTCATACGCACACACAGATCTGATGATAATACTCAATTGCTAGTTTCTACAGCATCAGAGATTAGTTTGTCATAAAGATATTCTCATTACTTACACAGATACAGTACGAATTTTGGGCCCTTTATAGCCAATGTCTACTCTGATGTCAGCAGGACCACAAGCAGCTGAAGTCCATTTCCAATCTTTTGCCTAACTGCACCAGCTCAGGAAGTAAAGTCTCCAACTCTTACATGAGGAAAAAAAGCTTTTCGTTACACAATAGCCTTGCAAATGAAAGCTGCAAAACAGTCTCACACTCAAATACTAAAAAGAAATTATATATATGAGGGAGAGGCAGAGTTAAAGGGTGCAAATCAGTTCTGAGTTAAGTACTTTCATCTAAACACATGACATTTTAAACAAAAAGCAAGCCCTCTGCCTCCAATACAGGGAACTAATTTGCATCCAGTTTGTGCAGATTCTAAAAGCTGTTGTCTAAAATGTCAGCACTCTAAGGGCAATTTTCCTCTGGTGACCTACACACACACTGCAACAAAGGAAGCTGCAAACTCTACTTTGGAAAAAAAAGAAAAGAACAAAAACCCCAACACAACCCACAACAAAAAGAACCCCCAAAAACCTCCCTGGTGTGGCAGTCTGTTGGCAACACTTTGTGAAACGATATTCTTCCTGGCTGTAACAGAGCTCTGTGCACAAAGTCATAACACAACGAGCTGTGAGTCGGTAATAAATAACCAAATGACAGTGACTGATGATGGCAAATCTGTCTCCAAAGGAATTATTGGTAAAAATACTAAAAATTCTTTCCCTCTTAATATATTAAACTCTTTGTTTAGGGCTTGAGTTGATCCTGCCAGAAAACCCTTTTATACACAGCTAGCATAAATTTTAGTGGGCGTTCAAATACTGAAGCATGAGAGACTCGCCTGTTAAAAAAGCTGCCCCTAGAAAGGCTGCTGCTTGCATAAAATACATCGGTTCTTCTCAGCTGGGAAATCATTTGATCTATTTTATATCCTACACCCTGTCACTAAGGAAGCAAATAAGGATATGAAATATGAACATGAAGCAAAACATAAAAAGAGACTTAATAAAATGAGTAATTATGTTTTGCCTAAATCCTCTCATGCCAGCAAGAGGCACATACCATCATAAATTCAGCAAAGTCTGCCCATTTCAGTATGTGGGAAAGGAAAAAAGAAAAACTGCAGCCAGGCCCTGTGAGGCACATTACTGCAGAGGGTTTTCTCAGGAGCAACTGAGCGCGCTGAGCGAGGAGGGCTGATCGCCGCGGCGCTGTAACTGACGGCCCGACGCAGGGGAAGACAAGGGGCCTGGAGCACGTGGACAGCTGATGGAGGTGTCTAACGCTACCGGTCCGGCACAATCTTTCAAAATGCAACCCAAGCCCCTAGTGACAAATTTGCAGTGCTTTATGCTACCTCTCAGTAAATCAATACGTTTAAAAAAAAAAAAAAAAATCAAGAAAAAAAAGAAGAAAGGACACAGAGAAGTAATCAATTGCCCAAGTATTTGTGTTAGAAGTACTAGCAGATTATTCTTTGAAAAATAAAATTCCAGCATTTAAATTCCAGTCTTTTTAGTTCACATGCCTCAGAAGCTCATGATCCTGCAGCACCAAATATAAACCAGAATATTATGTATAGCTTTTACACACAAATTCCCACGACATCGAAAAGTTCCAGCTTATTTACAAACATGATTTTAAAAAGATGAGTAGAAAATCAGAAATGCAAACATTTTTATTTTTCCAAACTATTGTAAACTTCTACCTGTCCAGACCTTAGCCTAATTTATCCCCTGGATATCTCACAGAAATGACATGACAACACAGATTAGCTAACACCCTATGCTAGAATTCAAGCTGTAATACAAGCACAGAAACATTAGGACTGTGGACACAGACAAGAAATTAAAAGTGAAGCCTAGAGCACACATATGAGCAAGTGCAGAAAACATGAAAGCAGACATGACACAGTGGGCTGTGAAGAATCATACTTGGATATGAACTCTGCTGAAAACAAGTCTCCCTCCGTACAGAAGTCTGCTTAGATAGTTACCTAGGTCTTTCTACAGGAGAATCATGTACAAGTGGAGGACTCTGAACCTCCTCTACTGAAGTCAATGGCAAAACTACCACCAGCTTCACTAGGAGCAAGAGTCAACCCGCAGTCTTTAGGATGACAACACGTACTTCAGGATATTACATGTAGATGCAGTGCACAAAATGAAATAAAGGAAATCCAGCAAGCAGTGTACAATATTCTATTCAGCACTAATATTATGAAAACACTCAATTGTTTTCCACAATTATCCACAATTGTTATCCACAATTTTATCACAAATATCTGCGGCAAGCATGCTAAAAAGATATCTCTTTTTCTTTTCAATGTAAACTGTGTTTTGGTTTTGTACTGCTAAAGCACAACAGAGTGAAGGGCACACTCTGCTGGTCAGAAGCACCATTTACACTGAAAGCTCTTTAACAATATGAGTACTAAAGAACAAACCCCATTATATGACATCTGGACTTGAAGTGGTGCTCCATAGTAGGCTGCTACTTGACTTTTTTTTTCATCCTGAATATTAGAGACAATGGCTATAATGCTGTGAATGGACTTTCTCATGTTTAAATATCAGCCTACCTGCTGTAAGAACACTTTCTTTCCTGAAGGACATTTTTTAGCAGTATAACATTGTTCAAAAACTCTTTACCTTAGGCTTTTCATCCAGGATTTGCTGACGAATTTCCTTGTGTTTTTCTACAAGTTTCTCCTGTCTTTTACTCTGAGCATCTTCTAGCTGTAAGAAAAGAGCAGAGAATCTTTTTTCAGAGATTGCACATCCTTGCTTTCTCACCTCTTCCCCAACAAATATTTCATCCTTCAAAATTAAAATGTTACCATCAAAACTATGAATAATTCTAATATAAACTTACACACTGTCGTCACAAGCATCCCTGAGCGCAACTGCTCTAACAGTTGTATGTGGACAATGTAGCTCAGATTTCACACACGGGAATTAGAATCGGAAATGTCTAAAGGACTTATGGTAGACTTCTAATGCTATTTAAAAGCATAATGCATTTTTAAAAATCAGACTATTTTGCTGTAGCTTTTATTGTATGAGCTGTGCAAGATGGACCCTGTTCTAGAGGAGGATTTGCACCCTAGAGTCCTAAATGAACATGCCGATAAAATTTGGGCCTCATTTAATAAAGCACTCAGACACATGTCTGACTCCAACAGGAATTAAGCATACTTAGTTTGCTAATTCTTTAGGTTGCTTCCTGAGTCAAGGCTTCTGTGAGCAAAAATGGGCCAAATTCTGAACAGAACTATCTCTTCACTGAAATTAAGAGAAAATTCAATAGTGGCACATGTTTCATGGTGATTTCACATGTCAAAACACTGCAGTGCAATACTTTCAGCCCTGTGAAAACCACCTATAGCTTCAGAAAAGCTATCACCTCCAATTAAATTCTTTGACTTGTATTTACAGAGCTCATCGAATGTTTTTTGCATTTCAGTAACTGTACAAATGTAATTAAGGTTAAAATATACTCTGCAATTAAATATTTATTGACTTTCAGAGTTCCTTACGCAATCTTTGCATTCATGAGATGGCAAGCCACTTAAAAAAATCGGTATGTTTTCCATGAATAAACACCAGATATTCAAAGATGAAACCATAACCGTATTAAAATCTGCCCCTCGTAGCACCACCCCCCAAATACTGACTAACAATTAATCAAGATCTGTCTGTAATTCCAGTTTTCCTTTAACTGGAATGGGAAGAGAAGTCTATGCTGCATCTGTTAAAAATCAGCACTTGCAGAATCTTTATGCTGAGGCTCAGAATCTGCAGTTTAATATGACCTGAAATACGAAAGCTGACATTTTACTCCCCAAAATGAAAAATAAACATATGGCCTGACATACCCGTTTTATGTACTGCACCACCTCCTGGATATATGATCGAATCATTTCAGTCTTCTCTCTGGGGAGAAGCAATCAACAAGTTACTGCAGTCAGTAAGATCACACCAATGTATTTTAATCCACCACAACCCCTCACGAAGTAAGGCTATGTTTGGAATGCATGGATATGCCCACTTAACTTTTATCCACTTCCTGAACGTGCCTTTCCTAACAGGCTGCATCTTTATTGTATGAAGGGCTCAGGCTTCCCCATGACCTACCACAACAAACCCCCTGCTCTTTCACAACATCTCCCGCAGGGTGCTGCCACGTCTTCAAAGTGCTGGTGGTGTTCCTTAAGGCCCAAACGTCAGCTAGGAGAGCGCACGATCATCAGTAGATGCACACTGCCACGTTGTGGCACAGTATATAGTAGAGAAATAGTCTCCGTCAGCGAGCAGATGCTGCTGGTGACATCTCGGAGACAACGGCGAAGCTCCCACAAAGAGCAGGGCAGGCTCAAACTTCAGTCCCCAGCTTTGCTATGTAAACCACATAAAGCTGAACTCGGAGGAAACACCTGAACTTTAAGTGACTCAGTGAGATAGTTATTAGGTAACCTTTGGTCAAGGGCTGAAGATGAGACCCCCCCCAAAGGGATAAATGCACATAAAATAACAATTTGTGGATACTTGAGTTGACGGGATTCAGGACAGTACTCTAAAACCTAATATGGGAATTTCTAGCTATTCAGGTGGCACTAAAACCTGACATTTTTAAGTAGTTACGCAACCCCGGTGTGCATGTAGGAATAAGAAAAAAATAAGTAATAAGCAAGACAATGTATTATCTCTGTGTAATATTCTTTCCTAAATTTGCGTAAAAGCTTTAAATAAACAACAGCCTAGCCTGGATGTCTCAAATGCTATTCACCAGAAGGTCTTGCCACTCTCTGTCCTACTGTGAGAATGAGGACAAACGATGTCACTTGACAGAGGAAAGCTCCTATCTCATCTTTCCCAACGGCTCTTTGACAAGCCTGGCAAAGGAAAGCCCTTAGGAAAAATGAGAAAAAAATACAAGGAAAACAAAAATTAATTTCTACTTGTCTGTTTCTGAGCTTTTCTCACTAGTGCCTCATTAACCTCTGAGCAAATCATCTCCTACTGCAATTGATTTTTACTGCTCTAACTTTTTCGTAATGACTAACTACTTTTTTCTAATATGACTTCCACGCCCTCTGACCAGCTGTAACCATATTAAGTATTTCTCCCTTTTAAAAACAATCTATTACTCTCATTTTGTTATCATTTTTCTAGGATTTTTATTAAAATTCTGTAATATCGATTCTTAAATTATCTGATTCAGTTCATTGTGTGCGTGCAACATTCTTTCAGTGCTGCCAAATACACAGGTTCTATGTTGAGAGGCTCCAAAACTCATATAAACCTTTCTACCTGTAGAAAACCAAAAACAGTTGTGTCTTTGTTACTTGGTAACACTCAGATAGTCTGGATTTTTCTCTTTTTTTTTTTGTTCCTCCTGTATTTTATAAGTGTCCTTAAATGTTACTGAAGTAATGACTAGTATCAGGAATATTCCAGCAAACAGTGCAGGATTAAAATGCTCCATTTTCTTTTTGAGCAGCTTGCCAAAACAAATGAAGGAGGACAAACAAACCTAGATACTGTGCCCTTGGGAAGAATATAATCAACTTGCCCAGCTACAGTTTGTATTGTCTGGTGGTGCATAAATGAAATTAATATTCCTGTCCCTGTTCACGGAAACTGCCCCCTCAGAGCTCAGCTCTCCATCTCTACCACCCAACGTGACTGCACACTGCGTAACACTGTCACTGGAGCAGAATCAGTAGCACAGCATCTGAGGGGAGCTCGGCACAAAAGCAGAGCAAACCTTCCAGTGTGTTGCTGCTATTTCTTCCGGAGAGCAGCTTTAACAGAGTTAAGAAGAAAAGATAACTCACAAATAAAAACCTAAGTTGAGGTGAAATCAAGCCCTGCAGGAACTGAAGCCACTAAACCCGTTTATACTCAGAGGAACAGTGTCTGGACTAACAGCATCTTGGTGAACCACTCCGTCGTGCCACGCAGAGGCATGGCCCCAGCACCGCCGCAGCTGACCCAGACTCTCAACACTCGCAGAACAGGAGATTAGATGGGTCCCAGGAAATTGAATTAGTATCAGAAGTAGTAAGGAGGACTCCACTGCTCTGGTGAGGTATTACAGTCTGACTAAAAGTGGCCTTGTCTTTAGGGCTGAGACCTCTCTTTGATTTTCCAGGTGTGAAAAATCTTATGTCTCCTCACAAAACATAAGGATATGGATCTGGGGATATACTTACTCTTCCATTTGATTTTTATCCTTGGACTTTGCTTCTGTGATCTTCTCCTGCCTCTTCTTGTCCATTTTTTTCTTCAATTCTTTCTTTTCTCTAAAGCATAATACATAAAGGCAAGTTCAAAATGTATCTAAGCAAAACCCACGTGGAGCAGTAACCAATGACAAGGGGAACAGAACCTTACTTTTCACACGTTTCTTTCAGTTTCTTTAGCTGGCTGTTCTGACACTCCTCTGCTACATCTGTCAACTTCTGAATAAGCTAAAAAAAATCCCAAGAAACAAAATTACATATTTTCAGCTAAACATCATACAGTTTCCTCAAAAGTCTGTAGCAGACATGAAAGTATTACACCATTCCCTGATTAATTATCAATGATCAAAAGCCAGGAAACATTCTTATCAGTGTAAATGCATTCTTAACTTGTGGAGTCCAGCCAGACTTCTGTATGTCCAACTTGCACAGAGAAGCAGTTCCTATGTATCAAGGTGATACCATTTCAGAATATTAAATGTAAAACCAAAATATGTTTTGCAGATTTTACCTCTGCTAGGAACCAAAATGCCTACAATAATTCATAAGCGGTCACAAACTGAATTTACGCAATAAAAATTACAAACTGTGTCATTGAATATTCAAGGTTTTCTGCAAGCGCTGAAAACATTCCTCTTACATTGAGTGTTATTACGCGGAACAGCTTGGATTTCAGGGTGGTCAGGTGGATAATGAAAACTCATATATGATAGCTAAGCAAGCTAATTATAGATAAGCATAGCCTACATTTTGATCACAGAATGATGGTTTTAAAAAAGCCCGAGTCGTCGGTTTGAAACCTGCTGTGCAGCGCTGGGTCCAATCTCATGTGGCTTGACACTGCTAACAAAAAGCACGTTTGTGGTGGTGATGCTGACGGGAGAGGACGCATGGACGGGGCCTGTGTGCAAGTTCAATGAATGGTGAATTAAAGTGGGAAATGGGACCAATTTGGTTTGATCACCCTCTCTAGTTTAAGTCTGATTCTGTAAAATAATCCTCAGGATGATGAAGCACAGAATGTATAATAATGCCTAGCTAGTCTGATCCAGCTTTTCATTCCTTAGATAAAAGAAGAAAGATACTGACAATAGCCTGTTCTCTAAAAGAAAGACATCAGAAAGAATCTCTTGGCTGCAAAGCAGATTTTAATTGGAATATTAACTCCTGCACAGCTCGGAGGGAAAACTCTCTGAAGGTTCTGTGCTGAAATACAAATTTATCCTGACACTACCTAACTGGACAATGCTGAAAATGTAACTTTGCTTTGAGAAATGCCACTTCCCATTTTGCAATGAGAAATGAGTTAGCTTATAATATAAGCTCAACTATGTGGCTCCAAACTGGTTTGTTTTCATAAAAATTAAAATTCCTGAGATGCAACCAACAACTGTCACTTGAACGTGGGCTCTCTCCTTGCAGCACAGGTAACCGCGTCCATGCACCCACACCGGAGCAGCTCCTGTTGGGTAATGCTGAAGTGACTCACCTACAGCTGGTGATAAACAGGGCACTGCTTGGGAACTGCAGCACCATGCTATGATCCATGGGAATGCATTTGTGAAAAGGCCTTGCTGAGCAATAGCCACGCACATCACTCCTCTGACCTGCTCTTTTTGGATGGCAGGGCAGAGTAGACAAATCGCTTCATCCAACAGTAATGAGGCAAAACATCATAAAATAGAAAAAAATTGTGAGAGAGGATTGTCTGGAGTTGAGAAACAGTTTGCACTCCTGTAACACCCTTTAAAAATGTTCTTTTCTGCCTGAGAATATCCATCAGCATCAGCTGCCATCTGCCCAAGCTCCTCTATTTCAGCTCAGAGGGCCTATGATCCTGCTGCAGTTGTCAGCCAAATTCCAGCTGTAAAAACACAAGCTGGCTTGGACTGATGGATGCAAAATATTTCTTCACCATATACAGATTATGTCCTGCATCCCCTTATAGCATTCATCTGCAACAGGAACACTGTTTGGCACAACTCTGTGCCCTCAGGAATGTTTGACTCTATTTTCATTTATTTATTTTCATGGTGTTTCAATTTATTTTCCAGCTAATCCTTCCTCCTTGAGTGTTGTACGATTATAAAAAGTGGCAGAACAAAACAGGAACATCATCCAAAAGCTGCAATAAACTGAGACTTCCATAACTAGAGGTAAAGATTCTCTGTGTTAGCAGTAGTAATAATCTTGTTGCCTTTCTGCCTTCCATCCTAAGCCTTCCAAGTTGTTAGACATGTTAGTGACAAACTGACACAAAAACCCCTTGAAGTTGCAGCAGACCACAGGGAAATCAAGCTCTGAAAGGGACTCCAAGTATGAGGAAGCCCCACTTAATTATCATGTCATGCTGCTTTCATTACTTACCCTAAGAAGGCTAAAGAAAAGCAGACAACATAACAGACGTACCAGCTTAATATGCTCTCGTTTCTGGTACTTTTCACTGTAATACTGCTCTTGTCGGAGATTTAGCAGCTGCTGTTGTTGCTTCTCCTTCAGCTCGACTAGCTTCTGGGTCATTTCAGAGTCAAGCGCAGCTAATTCCTGCTCAATAGTTGAAGAACTGTGGTCCGGGCTGCCCGTTTCAGATCTGCAGAGACAAAGACGCACCACCGAGGTCTAAGTCACTAGGCATGTACGCTCTGCCCCGTATTTAAGCCTTGTTTTTCAGGCGGCTGGTCGTATGTAGCCCATCAAGAAGTTTCTCAGCACCACATATAGGGCCAGAACACGGTTTTAGCTCTAGTAAGTCCAATAATTACATATTTTAGGAAAAAAATAGTGTTAGCAGCTTATTAATGGGATGGCTATTGCTTTTAAAGCTCCTTTTACTAACCCATCATGGTGGCGTGAACCAGACTTAGTGGAAACGAGCTATAAACGCAACTGCCAAGATTTCCCATAAACAGATGCCCATGGAACTTGTTTATCCACTTCCAGACGTGTAACTTGAACTTCAAAGCAGTTCACAGTCCTCAGCAGAAATGGTGAAGGCTAAGTATTTTGAAAACCAAGTCATTCTTGCATACACTTAGCAATAAATTTAAGAGCATAACTTTACATCTGCATTTCTAAAATGCTTAAAATGGTAGGAACATCCCTTTATTTGGTATGTTCTCCCCCCTTCAGGAAATGCCATGCGTAGCACGCAGAGAGGAAAGTGCTCTATGGACCGCTGACTTTAGGAGGAAAGTTAACACCCCAGTGGGGAGTAAACCTCAGAAAGGCAGCGCATAGGAGCGAAGGAAAAACATAATGAGGAAGCTAAAAAGCAACACTAGGGAACAGTTTTGGGTTTCTTTTCTTTCTTAAGACAGAAGGAAGGATAAATGTAACTGTGAAAGGGGACAAGACATGACAACACTGAAGCACTCAAGGCAAAAATAAGCAGCAAAAGCAGTAACGGGCTCAGGCCAGCAGTAAACTAAACCCAAGAAAAACATAAAAAAGAAAAAAATGATTATGTTGTGTCCCTGCTCGGCTGCTGTGTTTACTGCTGTACTCAGGTGTTAAACCAGTTGCCTGGGAAACCTCAGGAACACTGCATGAGATGGAAAAAACAGCAAAACCTTGAACAGAGAGGGCCAACATGGCGAGAAAAAATGAGTTTGCTACTCAGAAATTTGCAGGGAGTACAATGCAGAGGACTTGCTACGCTGGCTGCCTCTCTTTTCTCTCCCAGGTTCAAGTTTGCAGCTGCTGCCAATTAGAGTAACTTCAACTGAAATAATGTGAAGCTGCTTTCATCAGTCTGAGGACACGAACCAAGGTAGCCTCCTTTTATTTCTTGTATTTTTACTGTATTCGAATGTTCTGCTAAGAGGTTAAGTGGTGTCAGCGTGATAGGTGAGGATAATTTAAATACAGAGCCAGAAGTCAGCATTAATGAATAGTTAAGTCAGCATATTACGCCATTACCCTACACATCATAAAGCTGACATTTCTCTTGTATTTTTGGGAAAAAGAAATAAGGCCTATTGCTAAATGCTGGCTAAAATACTAAGACTGTGTTTTAAGGGACATAGTCATTAAAGAAACTTCAGAACACCACCAGGAAAACACTTCTGCATGAGTATAAATAAATACTTCAAACTTCCTACAGACAATGGCTTTACTGAATCTTGGCCCAACGTTAGACAAGGTCACGAAACACAGATTATTTCTGACTAGAGACGATGTATTCGTATGGCAATCCGATACAGGGACTCCTGATGAAGTAGTAAATATATACTTTCCATTTACAGGCAAATAGCTTCAGTAATAATTTAAACTCATAAAAATCACCTTTTTCCTTGGGATGCAGTATTCTATTAGAAGTCTTCTGCTTGAGATAACATGTACTTGCAAGTTTGAAAATCCCTAAAAATATATTCCCACCTTTTTAAAATCTGACCTCAGACTTTTTAACCTTGAGCTTTCTCTGTATCTGCACATAAAACTTCACATCTCTGAAATCACTGTGACAGCTCCACGTAATAGACTGCAGGGTTTTATCGCCTGATGTCATGAATGATTTATGGTCAGATCATAATGAAATAAAAAAACCAAAATCCTTTCTACTCAAAGATAAATGAGTCATTTTACTTATTCAGTTTGTTTTTGTGCTTAAATTTGCATAGAATATGCTAGAGAAAAGAAACATGACATTGTTTTGTCTGCCACTATCTGTCACACACATTGATGATGGAAAATACAGCAGATAAAGTAACACTGTGCATGCAGTTAACAACCAGCCATTAGGGGAGTTTGTTAAACTCAAGTGTAGGACCCAGAAGCTTGAAAACTGGCAACAGTTAAGGCCAGCTGAACACAGACATTTTATGAGAGTTAAGCTCGTATGAAGCCCAATGACATTCCGCCATCAAGCAGGCATAAATGAATAAGCTCCTTCCTAGGGACAAGTTATGGCCTGAATCCCAGTCGCTTACAGTGAGAGGTACTATCAAACAAGGTTACCAGCCAGAGCATGCTTGCAGCTTTTTTCCTCTGATGATTTCCTACCAAAAACTATCACGTGTTTTTTTGACATTCATTCAACGTCTTCATATTTAAGAACTGCAGCTATATCAGTTTGATGTAAAAGTAAAGGACTTTTGTGCTTATCTAATTACTTTAAAAAATAAATTATGTTACAATGAAAATGCTGCACTAATGGGAGAAATATAAATTTAGGAGGGTACCCCTACCTGATTATCATTCGATTCTAACAGTATCAGACACTGATTGTACCTATGTGTGTATATGTTTTGCCAGGAGTTAAGAACTGACCTGTATGAATATATAGTTCCTTACCATAGGAACAAGACAATAATTGTGGGAAGATGAATGAGTCATAGCAGTCTTTGCGTTTCAAACTGATAATGTTTAAAACAACTCTCCTTGTTTATTATTACCTAAACAAATCATTTAAAAATTATATCAGCACACACAAAGAGATAGGGCAATGCAAGATTTAGAAAGAGACATAGCACAGAAGGGGTGTGCAAGCAGAGGCAAAGCCAAGCGATCATTAAGAGATCCCCAAGTGGTCTGATCAAACATAATTTAAACATTAGTCAGATGTTAATAACTTCCAGGTGTTTCCTTCACCTAATTATACATCTGATGCCTTCTACTCTAGCATGAGTTTTCTCCAGGGCTCTAACTTAGAGACAATGCTCTTCATCCCCAAATTCAGAATATCCATTTTACCCATAAATAGCATAAAAGAGGACTAAGTTTTGTTCCTCTTTTGACACTAGGGTCTCTTCCAGAACCAGACAGCACACCGCGGTGGCCCAGAGTAAACCAATTGCTTAATATGGGCAGGATGACTATGTATGCTGGCTGCAAAAACTTCTTGCTTGAAAGAGGAGCTACATTATAAAGTTATATTATTAAGTGCAGGGCAGAAGTTTCCATGGAACTGACACTCCTCCTAAAGGAGGTCAGCGTAGGAGAAGATGCGGTGCTCTGATAAAACATGCTGCAGTTGACCTAAGTACAAAAGTAAAACACTTTATCCAGATAGGTTTGAGTTCTTTCACACTGCAGTCTGGTTCCTGAACTGTCCCAGTATGGAGGGGATACCCCCTCTCACAGTTTGTGATTAAGCTCACTACCTAACCACTGGCTGCTGTTGCCAGCACAGCTGAGTCGCCTACCCGTACCAGTGGTCTAGGGAAAGTCCCAACGTAAATATTGCGTGCCCTCATGTACAGGGGCGTATAACAGGCGGTAAAGAGGTATAACACGGCGAACAACTTATCTGGCGTCTAGCAGAGAAGCAGCACGTCATGGAGAGGGCTTTTTCTGACGATTTCCGTATCAAAGGCCCTGACTTCATTTCACCTAGGAATCTTGCTGCTTTTCTTTTTTTCCTGTGCTCTAATGTCACCGCCATATTAATTGTCTACTATGAAAGAAGACTTGAGTAAAGATTTCCCATACCAAGAACAGGAAAGCTACGTTCAACATACCTTTTCTTACTGTCTCTTTTTGCTGTTTTTTCTAAAACTGCTCTTCGTCGCAAGTAGTCGTTCTGGATTTCATTATACTTTGCAGTGTGCTCTTTGATAAGGTCAGTGGTTTTCTTGTGGTGCCTCTTTACAAGGTCCTTCATTTCCTTGTAGTGCTTCTTCTGAAGCTTAACAAAAGACTTCTGTTGTTTTAGCTCCTCAATAGTCTGTGCTTCCACTTCTACAATGATAATAACAAAAGCCACTTCACTTTTCTAATAATGTACGATTTCAACCGGAGAACCCAGAAATTGCCATTAGCACGAATGAAACAAAGCATGCTTGTTTACTGCTGGTAAGTGAAATGTGCTAGCTGAAACTAACTGAGTAGACTTAGCTGGAAATAAACCAACCAGATTGAAAATACTGTGGCAAATTTAATCGATGGAAGAGTAAGAAGTGAGATGAAAATTTAGAAGACCAAAATGTGTAGCAAAATAAAAACCATGTACTTTCTTTCCTCAACCCTTTTCAGATATAAAAGTCCATACAGCCTGACATATAAATACATGATCTTACATAGACATGACCACAGATCTTTTTTGTACCCGCTGTACCAACACTTTAAGTCTCCCTTCTCTCAGGATGGGCTACATAACGTGCTGATGCCTAACCCCCCTTCACAAACAGCACTTCAGCTGCCTGCCCTCCTGCCTTCATCCAGGCCCTGGCTGGAGGCATCTGTCCCCACATCATCACGGCATCTCAGGAGAGATTTCACTTCTCTCTTGATGGAGACCCTGCATCAGAGGAGTCATGGCTATCTGGATGCCAGTCCAGCAAAGGATTGGCAACTAAATGCCGAGAACTGCTGTCCAGCGCGGACACTCCAACAGCAGCTACGAAGGATGTCCTGCTCTGTGAACCCAGATCACAGCTCGAGCTCAGGGTCTACTAGCCTGACCTGCACAAGCTCATTCCAAATCAGCAATTAAAAAAAAAAGAAGTGCTGGAGGGAATGATTACTTGCATGATCTGGGGTCACAGCTCTGGTGAAGCCAGACTGAAGACCCCTTCCCAGACAACAGACCGATTGTGTGAGGCCAGCAGGTACTTCCACAATCTAGGCCAGCCTCTTTCTACTGTACATGCAGGAGACTGAATAAGAGGCAATCAACGTGCAAGAATTTCACGTGTCTTACCTGTTTTCTGCACCTAAATGTAGGCCTACACAAGATTTGTACATGGAATGGGTTCTAATGTAGGAGAATGACTATAAAAGAAACTGAGTTATGAGATTCGCAATCTAAACACTAAATCCAAGCTGGAGGACATGACTCCCAACTGAACAGCAGGGCACGATCAGACCAGTCTGCTTAATGTAATGGTAATTTCGGTTTTGTAGGAGTGTACTGGTTTTGGCTGGGGTAGAGTGAATTTTCTTCATAGTAGCTAATATAAGGCTATGGTTTGGATTTGTGCTGGAAACAGTGGTGATAACATGTTTTCCTTACTGCTGAGCAGCGCTCACAGGGTCAAGGCCTTTTCTGCTTCTCGCCCCACCTCACCAGCAAGCAGGCTGGGGGGCACAGGGAGCTGGAGGGGGGGACAGTGGGACAGCTGCCCCAAGGGATGTTCCATACCATATGATGTCATGCTCAGCATATAGAGTTGGGGGAAGAAGAGGAAAGGGTGGGGGGACATTTAGCGTGACGGCGTTTGTCTTCCCAAGTCACCATTATGTGTGATGGAGCCCCGCTTTCCTGGAGATGGCTGAATACCTGCTTGCCCATGGGAAGCAGTGAATGAATTCCTCCTTTCGCTTTGTTTGCATGTGCGGCTTTTGCTTTACCTATTAAACTGTCTCTATCTCAACCCGTGAGTTTTTCTCACTTTTACTCTTCTGATTCTCTCCCTCATCCCACTGGGGTGGATTGAGCAAGCAGCTGTGTGGGGCTTAGATGCTGGCTGGAGTTAAACCATGACAAGGAGCAATGGGAACACTGCAAGGCTAATGAAGATAAAATGGTTTCACTACTACTCACAACATTCAGAGCAAACGTATCTTCTGTTTTCACACAAATGCTGGTCTTTTGTCTGCATTAAATGGTAACGCTATGCTTGTGAAACCACAACAATGGGGTATTTTTAAAAAAATTCCCTGTTGGCACCCAAAACTGATCTCATGAAATGTGTTGAAACACTTAGTAACTTCAAAGCTGAGGAAGAACACATGGTATGTGTATTTTCTATGAGTCACTGCAGTCCGTATCACTCAAAGAAATGCCTAAGCCAGATGGCCTATTTCATAAGAAATATATATATCTCTTGACCAAAAGGTGTATCATTCATGCAGTGTAAATTGAGTATTTATTACCTGTGAGGACACTCTGAATAAGGTCTTCTGTCTTTGCAGGTGCTTTCACCGAACCTAGAGGTAAAAGAGATGACTGATTCTAATTCTCTTAAAGCAACAGCCATTATTGGGCTGCTCAATTGCATATTAAAACATGGCAGGTGACACAGGACATACACTGACATGGAATTTATTAATCATTGGAGAAAACATGTCTCTTGAGCAGAAGAGTAGCAACAAGGAAAACAACACTGATCCTGTGAACCAACACGAAAAGGTAACCTTCCGAAAACCCACCTGAGCTTTGTGGTTTTACTTCTGAGGAGGATGCTATTGAACTCACTGATACCACTCATAGGAGTCATTCAAGTGGTATTAGGCCAGCAGTTAGTACAACTGCCCTATATTATGATGTCAGTGCAAAATTTCTGTACACAAGATGAATCCAGCTCCTTGGGAGTCAGTTAGATCAAGCCTATAAAGACTGCAGTCATAAAATTATAAACCCTGTGGTTTAACAAGCATTTGTTATAGGACATATGTCAATAGAAAAAGTTTGTAAGTATCTGTGACTGTATTTTGTGCGTGGAATAAGATGTAACTACATGCATAAATCAGACATATTTGTAAAAGCAATTTAAAGAGATTCTTGCACTTGCAACACCGCCAAAAAAACCTCCAGCAAATTTTCTTGCTAGTAATAAACTTCAGTTCCACCACAAAAGCAACTCTTAAACAGAGGATATCTGTACATTTGAAGACGACTGATGTTAATAGCATACTGAAGTAGTGGGAAAATTTCTACCTGTTTTATAAAAACAAACCAATGAACCAAACGCACACAAAACCCTGCTTTGTTCTTTAAATGCAAAGCACATAAAGAATCATTATCCAGATTTATTTTGAAAAGGTGGACTTTTTTGTTTTCCTTTGTGTTTGTTTTTTTTTTTTTTTACCTGGTGCTGGTTGGCTATGGACAACCTGAGTTGCTGGTTTCGGTGTAAGAGAGGCAGTGTAATTTACTCCATTTTCTGCTGGTGTTGGCCTAGGTTCATTGTTAGCTTCAGATGGTGCATCTCCATGGTCAATCTGAAAATACATCATGATTTACATTACCCTTCCCAACTAACAGACTTAAAATTATTTTCTTGCAGGTCTAGCTTAGCCTCTTTAAAAAAATGTAAAATTCTGTAAACGTTAGATATAAATCATTCTAAAAGAAAACAACAAAAAATATATCCTTAAGAGCTGTGGTAATCCACATGGTTCATTTTTGCAGGGTAAATTTCAAGAAGAAATAGAGCATGTATTACTCTGAAAAAGTATTTTTATTTTAAGTGGATATAACTCATCAGGGACATTTTTCAGAACAGTATATATTAGCTGCACCAGATGTGAAATCTGTATTTTATTGAAAAGCATTGTTCTCTGCCATAAAACCCTTCTAGAAATAATGTAGAAGCTGACATGAAAATGCTACTCAAATCCCCACTGTGAACAAAATGTGTATACAAAATTACTTTTAAATTTCATAGATACACACAGCACTACCATTACTCACTGTTCTTACGGAACGGAGACATACTTCTGATTCCCAAGATCTTACATTCTTGTAATTACACTCCAAGGATAATATGTAAACAGTACCTCCATCCTGCTGCATAAATAATTCTGTAGTATCCAAATATTTAAGCATTTTCCACAATCTTTTCTTTCTCTCCAGTTTCCTAAAGGCTCAGGCTTACAGCGTATGTTGTGCTATGCATTGAACGTCTTAGAATTTGCCTTGTGACCATCAGGTGTTAAGCAAGCGCCCAGCACTCAGCAAACAGAAGGTCATTCAAAGCAATTTTCATTTTGAAATGGCCAAACTGCCCTTCCTGCTGGCCCTGCGAGGGGCCAGTTGCCATGGTGTCTCAGGGTGGTTTTGGATTCGTTCCTTCAGCTGCTTCCATTTAACTCTTTGATGGTAATCACATTACATGCAGAGGCAGGATGCCACAGTTGTTTTGTCTCCTTGATTACTCCACATTGCAAAATATCAGCCTGCACTGCCTTAATAGAGGCACAACTACATTTTTGATCTGTTCTGTGCTGCTCCTGCTGCTGATCTCCTTTATCCTGGCCCTGACAACATACTTTATATTCCAAAAGGTATTCTGTCTCAAAAGCCTATTTCTACCAAAATTATAGGAAAGAGATACTGTAGTCAGAAGCATGATGCAATTGAAAACCAATGCCAACAACTTCACTTATATCAAGCAGGAATGACTGCAATAAAATAAGGACGAACATGATCTAGCCAACGTTTACGGCAGTAGAACAATGTGACTGGCAAAAGCTGTAGCTGTGACAAACACAGAGACATGGTTATCCCCTCAATTCTCCTTAAAATATACTCCTCACAGGACGCAATTCGTTAGTTCAATAAAAACGTTTGCTATATAGATCATCAATATTTAACGTAAACAAAGCCAGAATTCCTAACTTCTGGCAAGTTTGTGGCCCAAAAGTCACGGCATGGGAAAGCGGGTATTACCTTCCTCTTTTTGGGGACTAGGTTTGTATGTGGTGCGAAACGCTGCATCACAGCTTGTTGAGAAACTATTAACATAGCCAGTCCGTTTTGGACACAAAACATCTGGCTGCAGAAACTAAAGCAGCAATGTGAGACAGGATCAGGAAGTGAATAAAGAGTAATTTTCACTGCATCAAGCAACCTAATCTCATTAAAAAGTACTCTCTCTTCTCATAATTCATCACACAGAATGCTAACGTAAACATGATTTTTCCTTAGTGGAGAATATTTCAGGCTCTTTTTAAAACACAATGTAACCCAGCCTTTAGATTTATAGTTTTAATATTCACAGAAAATGGTTTCTATTCCACACGTTGCCACGTTTTTTGGAAGACAGTGTATTTACTAAGTAGAAAGATACATACCCATACAGGTTTGTATCTATATGCTCTGTTTTTATTTCTACAGGGAAAAGGAGCCACAATGTATTGGGGTTGGGAGATCTCCCCCGTGCGGCACTGTCAGACTAGGTGGGCCGTTCTTTGGTCCGTTTGCCTCTATCCTCCTTGGCAAAGTATCAGCAAGTGTAAGCAAGGTCTCCCTGGAAGAAGTGTCAGACCAACATAATTTCCATTACTGTAACTTGGTGGGAGCATTATGATTTGCAAAATTATGCCTGAATTTTCATTTTAAATAGTGCTATCAGATATGCTAAGTGCAGCTGCTCTCCTAGAGATGTTTTTGTTTACTTTCCCTATCAAAATCATTTTATTTAACGATTGAAGCCAACTGGAGTGATTACACGCACTTGATTTATATCCAGGCATGCAAAACAATAGTTTCCATTTCAACACTGTTTTATGGGTAGAAACAGCAGGTCAGATGCTCTGCTGCTTCCATGTCAGACACATTAACGAGCCAGCAAGGCCTCCCCGCTCCCTGACTCTGCAGAGGGAATTGATATGCGGCCCCAGCAACATTACACCAGCAGGCACAGCCAAAATGCATTTTGTTCTGTCTAGCTTTTCCTAGACCCCTACACGCTTCTGCTCCTGTGACTGTGGGGGTGAAAACATACAAACTAGTTACATCAATCTACTTTAGGCTGGGATTAATTCATCCCAAGAAACTCCCAGCTGCAAATTTTATGGCTTCTTCCTCCTGTCTGTAAAGGACACCAGGCAGGGAAAGAGAAGGCAAACTTCACTACCTGTATACTCATAAAAATTTACAGTGTGTTCAGATAAGTACAGTTAAAGGCGCAAAACCCACACTGCAGGTATTACAATACTTCCATTCTGCAAAAAATAGCTGTTCTAAGGCCAGGCTGGAGAGCAAGAACTGGAAGTTGTGTACTGACCAGAAAGCTAAAGGTAGGAATTCACATTATGCTCATGATGGGAACATTGCAAATAAATAGAGAAAAGATGCTGCAAATGTTGTCAGTTCTTCAGCATTCTTCATTTATGTTATTACACTGATAATTAACAGGCAGGGTAATTTGAAGCCTAAAGAAAGGCTAATTTATTTGTTCAAAACAATTCATTATTAGGTAGCTTATTTGACTACTGTTTTCAAGAAGCCTTGGGAACTTCTTACAGAGCTGCAGTTTAAACTTCTAGGTAGCCAAGAAAAAACCCTCAGTCTTCCTGTGACAGCTGCAAGCACCCAGCTCAGCTAAATCAATGTGTGTGAGGGGAGGGAAAGAGGAGTGGGGAAGCGGAGTCCGTGCTAGGAGACAGCACAGCTTTGCACACAGACATTTACAGTGTGTAAATTTGAAACTGTACGTAGGAAAATTGAATCCAGGTGCGCTTACGTGTACATTTCTGGCAAACATACTTGGGTTTATTCAGCTATGCTGCCAGTGAATGTACTTGCAATTATTATTAACCCATATGATTCTCGTGGGCCAATGTAAGTGAACAAAACAGTCAGCCCTGCTGACTGCTGAAGAAAACGTTATCATCACCTAATATGATCAGGGAATTCAACGTTTCCAAGTACAGCCCAGCTGCCAAATCTCTCACCCAGAACGGGCATTTATACACAGAAGATGACAATGGTGTATTTAGATTGCCCTTTAAAGTGGCAATTTTGTGCCTGTGCCTTGCTACTACATCTAACTGAATGGTTATACATTTTCAGCAAAGGCACCTCTACAATCATTACCGTTTTCTTTTAAAAAATATTTCTCTGCTACTCCAAAACAAGCTCCTTTATCCTATGAGCTTCCAAGTTCCTTGACATATGGTAGCACTACAAATCACCTTTCCTTCTTCCCATTTGCTTTAGAAGATACTCTGTGACAGAATTTTTCTAACTAACAAATAAGCCTGTACAGATCAGGAAAATCTGTACTTTTTCAAAAGTAAAAATGACCTCTAAGGTATTTAAAGGATTATGTTAAAAAAAGACTTTGCTATTAAAATAGAATCTCATGTGTAGAGCGTCCTAGATAAATGTCTAGGATACTATTGAGCATTCCACAGTGTCCTCATTCAGCCGAACTTGTGACACTGCACAAAGAGGAAATTGTTGGCCACTGAATCGTAATGACTTTCACTCATCTGGTCTGCTTTGGGAATGTATTCTTGGTTACAAAATCTAGTTCAATGAGGCTTTGCACATCTGAGAATTAAAGACGACAGGCACCAGAGCTGAGGGCAGTTTAGGATTATAAAGCTTTTCTCCATCTTCACTAGAGACCTGTACCAAGTGCCTTTTGATTCATATGATGTGCCTAACATCTGACACAAGCAATCTTTAAAAGACAAGACTGGTATTTTCAAACACTGCTAGAAGACGTCCCAATGACAATGTCTGGAACAGAGAGACCGAATGTTTGAATGTGCACAGAGTATATCAGAAACCAAAGCTGAACTGCCAGTACTCTCAATTATGCTGAAAATAATGCCTGTGCATTGTATGCACAACACCTCCAATTATACAGAAAAACAGCCTTTACAGGTTAGTCCGTGGGTAACCACATATACCCAAACAGATACCTAACAACTGAAAATGTGCCTCCTGAACATTTATTTACTCTACGGTCTTTTCCTTCTGCATCGCTCTTTCCAAGATCTATGAAGGGTTGGATCAGCTGATCTCCAGAGGCCCCTTCCCATCTAAATTATTGTATGATTATACTGGGTCTCTTTAGGGCATGCTTGCTCATGGAGAATGTACAGAGACATCACAATCTGAGATACATGAATGTTTCTGAACAGAATAACCTCTCCAGAAACAGAGCCTGAAATTCTGGAAAAATTGTAATATTTTCAGGAAAAGCTACTGACATAGAGTTGTCTTCTTTTGTAAGGGGAACTTCAGCATCACACTGGAAAACAACAGGCAACGATTTACGAGGATTTCATTTACTATATAACAAAGTTGCAAATCAGCATACACATAATGTGGTTTTTCATTCAGCTTTCAGTGTCTGTCTTTACCTCTGAACAGTAACTTGCTACGTGCACGACATGCTGCCTTCGGTGAAACCATACACACAGCGCAATGCTTCTTGGCTATAATGTACCCTGGTCTTGTTCTAGGCAAGATGTTTACAGGTGTTCAAGTAACCAACACGTACAATTCCCAGGGACTGTCAATATTTGTCTTTATAAGCAAAGTAGGTGCTTTTAAATACTATTACAGAGACTCTGAAACCTCCCTTACCTCTTTCTTTACCTCTTCTTCATCTTCCAGAGTCAGTGCGGCCAGTTGCTTAGCTCTCTGCTCCATCAAGTTTACATATCTGATTGGATTGGATAAGGCCTCGATCACGTCTAGAAAGAATGCAAATACTTCAGTTTCAAACCCCTTATGTGATGGTTCAAGCGCTCCTCAGGTTTTAAGAAAGAGACTGTATTTTTCACACAGATCTGCTGCTGATTGGTACTCCTAGGTCCTAGGAACAACAATGGAGGGGAGTACACCATCATGCACCAATACCCTAACACGAACCCTCTTTGAGTTGTGCTTGGGTCTCGAGAATGTGCATTTTCTGCACAGTGTTTTATGATGGATCTTGAAAGCTTACAGCATCAGCCAGCTAGGATCCTGCTTCACATGAGGCACAGAGGAGCATTAGTACAAATCCTGTTTTTTAAAAAAAAATAAAATCAAACCAGCTACAC
>VZTL01060146.1:0-20800 GCA_013400535.1 Scopus umbretta
GTTTAAAAAAAAAGGAAAAAAGAGCGTATTCAGAGAATTTAAAATGTTTCAGCTTCTGTTTTCACAATGGCATTTTCAGCTTCTCATTTCACAATGACATTTTCATTTCAAATTGACCTTAAAAAAGGTTTTCAAAAAAAGGGATAAAACATTTGGATCATCCTCAGGCAATTTCCTCCTTTGTCCTCCCTTTCTTTACTGCTAAGGATCTAAATCAAACCCCCAAACCATTATTCCTTTTGCTGCATGGTTTTTAAAGGAGAAAGAAATCTCCCCAGAACTGGAAATCTTTTGCATACCAGCCACCTCATATTTTTTCCCTTACAGAAATGACCACTATAGTAACAGAAAGTAAGTAACCTTACTTTCCTTACAGTTACAGAAGCGACCAAGATAATAACAGATCCCTTCGGACTGTGGACAGATCTAGTAAGTGCCAGAATCATTTATTCCAGAATACTTGCAGCAAATGCCAAGGATGACCTCATTAGTATTCCACAAAGGTTTTAGGATCAACAGTAGCATGCATAATAGTATTTAATGACAGCCGGGCTTATTATCAGAATGATTTGGCCTCATCTGGCCTCTTTTGGCAAAATAATGTGCATAATAAGGTATGTTAATATTAGGCTCTTTGGCAGTTCTTAGAAGATGAGACAGTACAGCTGGCAGGACAAAATGGGAGCAGCTGGAAGAGGAAGACTTGGTTTCTACATATTAAAATAGTTGACATTTGGTATCTGAAGGGAACACTGTTTGTTTAGAGCTAATAAATAACTCGCCAACGATGACAACCTGTAACGACAGCTTTTATTATGGTCTGGTTAATCCTCAAACTCAGCTTTGTCCTATTAGACCATCTGCCGTCAATTTTTTCTTTATTATTTTTTTTTGCTTTGTTAAGTGTCATGCACTTGAGGAGTTGTAGCCGTGCAAATACGGAACGTATGTCTTGGAGTCGTTGCTTGCACGGGGAGGGGAACTAGCAGCAAGGCTGAGAGGAAAAGACTCAGAAATGAGTGCGCAGAGCATCTGAGAGGGGAAGAGGGGATTTTGCCATAGGTCGTCTAGCGTTCCCCCCCAAGATGATAGTCGATGGATGCTGGCTTGTGTGCGGGTCCCGTTGAATGCACTTTTCTTCAAGCATTCGCATTTCTAGGCATGGGAAAATGCCGCTTTTTCCCACTGACTGCACATGGCCTGTGTCTGCCAGAGAAATTATAAGCCTCTCTCTCTACAAACATCAAACACGTCAACACCACCAATTTCTTCAAAGCCTGAGGTGATAACCAGGCAAGGCCGTACATATTCCTTGCAGACACATCTGGTCACCATGGATGCTGCATTACTGTGTCTCACAGTCCTCATGATGTCTGACGTCACTCATTTTTGGGACATTGTCAGATCTAATAACTCTGCCTGAAAGGCAATCATTTTCACAGATAACCTGCCAAGATGCCAAATGTCTGGGAAATCCAGACTAAACGCCAAATGTTCAAATTGACTGCAACGCATGCGCAGTGTATTGCATGCATCTTGGAAGTGATAGACTGGATGCATATGTGCCATAGAGCTGATTTCCGGACTCACAAACAGCACCAACCAGGAATGACTGCAACTCTCAGAGCAGAGAAGGAGCAATAAGAAAATTACAAAAAGAGGAAAGTAGTCTGGAAGGGGCAACACCAATAGCATGTTAGGAGGTGTTTGTCCTCTTGTTAGTAGTTACGAAAACAGGCTCGCTTGGCAGTGTGATGAGTTAGATGCACCCTGGTCTCAGAAACTTAACCTGCCAGGTCAGGAAGGAGGAAAAATAGCGGAGGAGATCTTGGAAAGGAAGCCTGTTGTGCACAAGTCTGGAAGCTGCCCATGTCGTAAAACAGGTGTAATCACTGCAGAAGTGAAAAAAGGAAAAACAAAAGAGAAAGACTTTAGGTCCCACTTAAAAACAATGGTTTGCAGAAAAGACTGCTTTGCCCAGAACTATGCAGATGATGATCTCTGCATTCAAAACCTTGGCTTCAGTACAGTGACAGGACTGTCCTGTTTCCTTTATTCTCTGGGCCCATATTTTCTCATCTCACTGAAAAGGGCCACACCACGGATGCCCTCTCTGAGCCCCACGAGGGAGCTGCTGAGGTGCAGCCGTCCTGGAAACCACAGCTGCAGCACTGGTTGTGCTGGAAGTGGATGCTGTCTATACCCTTAGGGCACTGTGGTGTGCTTAAAGGTGGCAGTTTGCTGGTTTTCAGGGACCTTGACACAGGCCAGAGACAGCCAAAGCCTTGAAGAGTATGTCCTACAGCACATCTTCATAATCCTACGGTGCCTCAGACACCTTTCCAGATCTGTCAGTGTTTTCCTGCCTCATGCTTCTGAAATATGTAGTTTGCACTTTAAAATTCCACTGGATGTCTGCTTTGGGAACCGGTGTTCTGCTCCAGCTTTGCTCTATCTCTGCTTTGGGAATCAGTGCTCAGCTCCTACCTGCACTATGGATTTCCAGCACGACCTTAAGTGAAGTCTTCAACTTCTTTGTCCAACAGGGTTCCTACCTGTGAAATGGGAGTAACAACCTTCCTTGTCCCAGACAAGTTCTGTGAGGTTAACTTCCCTCTCATTAGTAAGCACCTATCTGCAGAGCATTTAGCATATAGGATGTACTATAGAAACAAATGTCTTAGGCCAAAAAAGAGGGATTTATAACACTGTAGATAGTACATACTGTAAAAATATTGTTTAGCTTCCCTTAGGGAAGAAATTAAAAACTTCCAAATGAATGAATGGTTCAGCCTTCATCCCTGTGGGTTTCCTTTTTTTTTGTTTAATGAGTAAGATCCCAAGGAAGAACTGAGTGCCCTTTTCAGATACTGTTTCATGTACCAGCATGTTTTTTCACCTGTTAATTGATTTCCGTCACATCAGTCACGTTGCGAGGTACGCCTCACAGCAGCCTTCTCTGAATATAAAGTGCAATGTATAAAACCAGGTCTGTCTACTGCTCATGCACTTAATCATATCTAGTAATGTTTAAATATAACCACGGAGAGTAATTAGAATCAAGAGTGAACATCTTACTACTGATTTCACAGCATTCTTTTCTGTGAAGTTTCCTTTGAGACACTGAATGAAATGAATCAAGCAGAATATTTTAACACAGGGCTGCTTTATGAGTAGCCTAGAAGGACCAGCAATTCTAAACCTATTCAGAAACAGGCCCTACTTAGGCCACTTACATTAGTCAGGCAAAATCAATGTTTACATTAAAAAAAGCCTTCAAGCAGCGTGAAAAATATTATCTTTTTTTTTTTCCACCGGGGCAGATTAGATGGGGATGCCTGCCAGGTTATCTACTATATGCATTTCCATCAGGGCTGAGAAGTTGCAGAGCCAGCCCAGCTCGGTGGCATCTGACCCACCTCAGCGCTCTTCAGCCCAAGAGGAGACAGGCTGCGAAGAAACAGATCCTGCACGGGAAGGCACTTACATCACCTAGTGCATGGTTTCCTGATAGCACGCAGTAGTCATCGCACTAGGAGGACAGCAAACAAATGATTCCTGTGCTATGCCACTCCATCCTGAGTAGGCTGATGACTCTCCTGGGGGCCCTGGCTCAGAGGCGGTCTGGATCTGCTTCAATACACAAGGAAAAGGCACACCGAAACAGTCCGGTTGTTCATCTTCTGCTGCGTCCTGTCTCCGGTGCCAGTCCCACAGGGCTTCCCCAGTCACATGCAGCCAGGAGAGCTCCCAGACTCTGATAAGAGGGTGGGGAAGAAGGTGCCAAGGGTCTGGAGATTACCTTCCCATCGTGTATTTTCGAGCAAGAGTGATAGGGGAGTTGCCCTAATATGCACAAAGCACCCCAAGCATGGCCTCCAGCACTGTGTGCTGGGGTGGTTTGATCTCGGAAACACCATGATTCCAGCCTCTAAGAGCAGCTCAGTAATTCCTTCAAACTCAGGAAAATCTCCCTTTTCATGTGCAAGAGGAGTCCACTGTCTCCCACCTCTGCTCTGACATGGTAAGCTCACAGGGGCAAGAGGCTGGCACTGTGGTGAAGGCATTAGCCTGTGACGAGTGCACTCAGGGACATCCTCTGGGATATCGGGCAACTACCTGAACCTTTTTTGCTTTGGGCACCTCTTTGTAAACCAGGTATGAGCCTTTCTTGTTTCCAAAGATGGGTTTAAAGCCATTAAATCTCATGAGGTCCTCAGCCAGCAGTTATGGCTGCCAAGAGACACACTTGAAAATGTGTCAACTCAGAGGTCAAACAGATTTCTGCAGTTATGTCCACCTTTTTCTAGTCTGCTTTAAACCAACTATGCTGGCTTCCAGTAGAGTGTAGAAATGGCATCACTGCAAATCCTGCTTATAGCACTGGGCAATTGCCCAGCTGTCCAAAGCCATGCCGCGCTCCATGGTGTCACAGCCACACTTTTACCAGCACCCGCGCTTGCTCCTTTAAAGCTCTTTTGGATCTGTCTTTACAGGCAGTTGTTGCACCTCTGCCTGGAGTGTGGCCTTACCCTTCCAGATGGTGTCAACTCTGGCATGCTGGGTTTCTAGCCCAGCACTGGTGGCTTCAGCAACACACAGCTTGCTGGTGCTGTCTGAGGTAGTTTTCTCTGCTCTAAAATACCTCTTTATAAAGTGCTGTTAAAGTGTGTGATAAACGCTAAAAGAAATTTGGGACGCTGACATTTTTTTCACCCTACTCATAGCATGATCATTACAGAAACATACAGAGAAAAAAGCCTCATACCAGATAGTCTTGGCTTTTTTGCACTAGATGAACCACAGATGTCCTTTACAGAGTGAGTTATAAAATACACGTAAACATTTGTCACTGTGTGGGTTTTTTTTAATGTCTCGCTCCTGTCTTTCAGTGGTACTTTGATTTGACTTCTTAGGAAAAGCAATGAAAAACCTTAATTAAAATTTTGCTGCTCCCTGGACATCTGTTCTTGAGTGTTATATAAAATATTACACATCGTTATAAATATACATTCATATTTTATTTTAAACACATTACTAATTGGGGTTTTATAGGGCCATAATGATTTATTAGGCATAGGATTGCAGCATAAGCGACGTACATGCACACGCATGCACACACTCCTATATAGATGTCAACATATACGTATGCATGTATAAAATTTTGTGATGTCAACAAAATTCTGGGAAAGCTTTTTGGCAAAGGAGCAGTCAACTTTCACATTTACAGTGTGCGCTTTGCTTCTGATGTTCATGCTAGACTCACCATTGCTCTTGCCACTGCAAAAATGACTCAAATGTCCTATAAATGAAGGGTATTCAGGGACAGTAATAACCCACAGCATTTTTCATCCTTTTTGATGCTCTATAAATGGATATCTGCTACAAGGCATGCTATTTAATGAAAAGAAACTCCTAAGGATGCATTTGTAACCTCTCACCAGTCAAGACCATCAGTGGAGAACTTTACAATCAATGCTCCAATACTTAGAAATGTTGAGAAGGCGGCTGTGAAGGCTCATCATTCATTTATTCACCTGCTCTGGATGATCCAATAGAAGGGATTATTTCTTCTCCAGAAAGCTTTGAAAGAACTTGCAATAGGTTTAAAAATAAAAACCTGCCTTCAGTTATGAATCTCATTACCATTACAGCCCTCATCCATTTCTGGAGTAAGTCTAAGGAGTCTCAGATTTTCTGAAGCTTCTCTATAGTTACTGCACATCATATGAAAAATGTCTTGCTAATTAACAGCAATTCCTTATTGGAAACTGGTCCCAGTGTGGTTCACCCCCATTTAATCATCAGCTAGAAAGTCTAGAAGCAGAGGCCCTTGAACATGCTGCCTCAGAAGTGCTACTGCATTTCCAAGGCTGCACGGAGTACTGCTTTTGGCAGCAAAGGAGACAACATGTGGACAGTTTCTCTTTTGACAAGCCTGAGGACTCCAGACCAAAAGCTGAAGATGGTGAATAGACCAGAACAGTGCTAGTAAAAGAAAAATCTCAGTATTTCTTTGAGTGTTACATCAGACTACATGGTACAAGTGTAGCAAGTCAACAGTTACATGGATTCTGTCAGATTAGTTGCTTGTTTGACTTGGGACTTTCTCTAAATTCCCATCCCTCTTTATTTTCATTCTTTTTCCCTTCTGCACCATTTTCAGAGCTGTCTGTCACATTGGCCTCTCTCAACCTGTGCAGATGCACTGCGCTTTCCAGCTCAACGGCACAAGCTCAAGACGGAAACAGTCTGACATTGCCAACTCACTGAATAAGGAACATTTTGTCCAAAACAAGCAGCTTCAGTGAGCTTATTATCCAGCCCAGTGCACAGGACACAGGGAAGACCCTGGGTTAGATTTGCGGCACATTGCCCTGGAGCTGGCATCTTCATGGGCTTGCAGCCTGGAAATCCACAACAGCTACCAGGAAAGTCATAACATCTTCAGTACCACCTGGACCACAGCTGCAGGCATTCTCACCTCTGAGGGTCTGGCTGAGCTGGGATTCTCCTGAGCTCTCTGAAAAACCTTGGTGCCTGAAGTTTTTCATTTCATTTCACAGGACTGTGAGCTGCTGAGCAGACTTTGTTTGGGACTGTTGTTTTCAAATTAAACTTTCTTGGAATTCCATAGATTGTGAAAAATTGCTAATATTTCTGAATTTGATCTGGGTTTGGGTCAAAGCTAACATTAAAAAGAAAATCCATAGCTCACACATCCTGCCTTCTAGCCAGTTTAAGCATTTGCGATGACCAAAAATAGTAATTACACTTGCTGCTTAGGACTAGAAAAGATTTCCTCTTTACAATTAATATAACCTACAACTACAAAACCAACAAAGGACAAGGATTTCAATTTGAATGCTAGCTTGGGAGCATGTCATACAAGCCCCAGATCATTGGATTGTGTCCACCACGCTGCCCTTGACTGCACACATAATATATGAAGCTCATTGACATTGCACTTGACTGTTGCACAGTTAATGCAGCTTATATCCAGTTCTGAACTACCTAAAGCTGCAGTTTTCAGAGCAGGGATTCACACCCTACAAAGCCATATCAAGCTGCCGATAGTCTTGGGAAGTGCATGAGCCCTGGGGCAGTCTTAAGCAGGAGTTTGACATAGATGCATGAAAGTCCAAAAGATATGTTGGCCGATAGTGTGTGGGACACACGGGGCTATTGCACATGTGTCTAATGCTGGATTTATCTACAGCAGAACAAAGCTTCACAAAATGTTTGCTCTTCCCCTTTGGTGGTCAGCGGTGGGAAATGACATGTGGCTGTTGAGTTACTGCCTCTAGCTAACATGTGCCTCTGCACTGGTAGTATCAATAGAGGCCCTTTATTTAGTGTTATATTATATATTATTTCACAACTGCATAATTTTTTTTTTCCTGTCCTCATTTCTCAAATACTTTTGTAAGTCAAAGACAAGAAAAGGGTCAGAAGAGGAAAGATTCCACCCCCCAAAACATACCTTAAGGAATTCCAGGGCAGTTCGTAATGTTCCCCAGCCATGCGAGAGAGATTTCCAATGATTCCTTATAGCTAAATGTCTTGCCCAGATTTTGCAGCTCCTCACATTATATCTGTACTTGATGGAATTTTGAAGCCTCCAACTTCTAGATGTAGCTTTTAGGAAGACATGGGGCTGAGGCCTCAGCGCTGACATCAGTTTCGGGGCATCCATGTTTATCATGTCACTCTGGTTTAATTTGTTACACAACCAGTGAGGAAAATCTATGCTAATAACACTCTATCTTGGGAAACAGGTGTCTCTGGACATGATGTCATTCACAAGAGAGTTATTACCATTTGCATCAGATATAGGAGATGCCTCGCTCCACGAAAAGGGATTAGAATGTGAGTCAACCTCCCTTTTTCAAGCCTGGGAAATGACTCCTGGAACCAGTGAAACTGCCTGAGCTGGTTTACTGCACGCAGTTTAGTGATCTGAACAGTGCTTTGTCCAAGGGGTGTGCGGTCAATCTTGACAGAGCAACCGAAACCTCAGACCACATATTAGTTCTGGTGAATTAATGCAGGATCTCCTGACCACCTGCCATAACCCTGGCTTTCTCTGTCCCCTCAAAAGCTTGACAGAAGCCCAAGCTGCCTGTCGCGGTGACTAAAGGCAAATCTCACACCCTATACGTAATACCTTTGGGTATTGTAGCCTTCTTTCTTGGCTGCTTCCCCAGCCTCTGAGCTTGCTCCTATCGAGTCCGTCCAAAACACAGCTGCCTCCCTGTTGCGCTTTGGCTTGCCCACCCTTGGCCCTTGCTTCTCCAGCTCCCAGTCTCTCCTTGCTAACACCAGTGAGGCTGGGGAGAAGCTATCATCGCCATGAAGACTCACCCTGCTCCCAGGAACCACTTCAGACCATATCGTTTTATAATTTTAGTCCATGCTCAAGCCTTTGGGAGCATTGCTCACCACGGCCCTTCCCCTTTCCCACCACAGAGATGGTGCTTGTGCCCAGTACCAAACTGGGAGCACTGGAGTCACTGCCACCGTGTCACCTGGACCAACCTCCAATGTATGGTACCACCAGCCTTGAGTTGGAGACAGTTGGCCACCCTCACAGGCCTGATCCAACCAAACCACAGACAGTGCACCACGGGTAGGTAGCTTCCCACTCGTTTTCTCACCCGAGGCATCAAGGAGCTGTCCCTCAGCCCTAAAGCAGAGCGATGCAGCCACCGGCCAGCAGGAAGAGCCACAGGAGGCTGGCCGTACCCTGGCAGCAGGAGAGGCGGTGAGGATGTGTGCACTCACCCTGGGGAAGAACACAGCCTGTTTTCATGCAGCAGTGGACTTGGCAAACCTGACCTACATTTTGGATGGCTCTGGTGCAGCAGACTGGAAACTTGGTGGCAGCTCCGGATAAATTAAAAATGGGGCAGGCTTTTGTTGGATTGTGGAAATGATTAGCGTGAAACATGATTCTGTGTCTTAATTGCATTAATTGAATGTTCCCACATTGTGTTTTGTATTCAACATACTGCTGGATATTGTATGGAAAATAGACATACAGAGGGGAGCTGAATGTTTAGCTTACCAGAGAGAGAAAGACTGAGCTTTTCTGACTGTGAAAGCATACGAATCTATCTAGAACAAGACTGTACATTGGATGCTTCCACTAAAATGAGAAGCAGGTAAATAGTGGAAAGTGCCAATATTTGCCTTTTCATTGTTAGGTTCCAGAGTTAACTGCCACATACCTTGAAATGCAAGATTTAGGCCCAGGACTCACACTCACTGCAGGGCTGTTTGCAGATTCAGACCAGCCTTGTTGATAGATTTTTCTAGCGGGTTTCTCTGAGCCCCATTTCAAGATTTACTTTACAACTGTGTTAGCTAAAGATTAGCACTGGTTGAAAGCTGGTATTTTGCACATTCACACAAGTATGCTCTAGATCTTCTTACTCCCTTTCAGACTTAGAGGATACTTTTATTGAGAAGGATATTTGTGATGCTAGGCTTACTATAGTCATTTCAACTGGAATAGCCAGCAGCTGTTTGGGGCTGCTTTAGGTATGTTAAGTGCACCACTTTCCTTATGAATATGTTCATCAAGCTTGCGAGTAGGCAGTTTGTTTTAAATCTTCCATCGAGTTCTACCCAGGCAAATACATATGCACTTGTAACAGAGAAATCATTTTTCCTTACAAGCACAATAACTAGCTACTTCAACACAAGCTCTTTATTGTCTGACTGAAAGGTCAAGTCAACAAGTTCAAGCCAGTATGACTGCTCCGGTCAATCCACAGTGCTCCACTGAATGATTTGCTAAATGAACCCATAATTATTTCAAATTGATGGATCGGAAGGGCAGTTCTATTCTAATATCTTTAACTTTAGGAATTGCAAGGCTGATACTCGGATGTCAATTTTCAGGTTGCTACCACAGGAAAATGCTGAATCATGAGCATCACACTGTTTCTATGAACTGAAGAGCGTTGCTGAGCACATGGAAAATGGGCCTGCAGCACACGGTTCGTTAGCTGGGCACCTGAAGTTTCAGGGACAGAAAAGCTGAAAACAAGTTTCTGGAATGGACTTGGGTCCCTGAGTTTTGGCTGTGGCTAAATATGGCAATTTGGGCAGATGGCTACCTGTGACAGTGGCTACGCAGTGAAGGCAGAGGAGTGCAAGTGTGGGTCTGTCTATGCCGGCTCCAGAGTGGAGGTCCTTGGTGGACTGCAGCACCCCTTGCCCATGGAAGGCACAGCTGGAACACAGCTGCCAGGGACACTGCAAAGCACATTGCTGCATAACCAGCAAATGCCTTTTAACTTCAGCCTCCCTCCAACTAGGGAAAGCAGGCTAGCAGATTGTGCTAAACTCCAGTGCTAGCCCTCAGAGAGGAATCAAAGCTCCCCTTCCTTGTTGCTGGTCTTCCTGCAGACTCTCTTTTTTACTGGCTTTTTAAGCACTAATGATTATTTTTTTCCAAAGGCGCCCCCCGTTCCTCCTCCTTCGGCCCATCTCCTGGCTCACGAGCTGCTATTCTCATCACACAATGTAAAAAGTTCCGGCACGGCATGATGGTGTGTCAGTACCATGTAACTAAAGTCAAAAGCCAGATGCTGTGTAGCAATTGGGGTGATATCGGTAGAGTGTTTGCTGTTGTGTCAGGATACCACTCGCCAAAAGCAGGTGCATTGATCCTACTAGAGGCATTAGGACAGACCTCAGCAGTTCAACCAAAAAAAATGCTGACGTAACATGTGGATAGTGGCCAGACTAGAGCGTTTACAACTGGTGCAAAGCTAGAGGGGACCACTGGCTGCCGTGCCAGTTGCCTTTGGTACAAGGACGATGCTCAGAAAAGGGGGTGTTTCCAGGCAGCAAATGATTTCCAAGCTAAGCCTGTATGTAACGTTACTACATTGCACAGCTATACCTTCTAATCTACCTTGGGATCAATGCTGACAAGTGACCCAACAAAGGGTGACAGTTGCCCTTAGCTGGGAAATTGCTGTTCCCTCTTGGCAAGTTCTGAGGTGCTCTGGTGGGAAGAGGAAATGCTTTCCGCAGGGGCAATGGTAGCCTGTTAGATTTTTATGTCTTTAAGCCCAAGTTTTGATTAGCTTTCTTCTTGCCTGTTCAAGATGGCAGTCTAAAATTCTGTATCTGAAAATAGGAATAATATAACCATTATTGGCACTGCCTACATGTACACAGGAAAACTGTGTTGCTGTTTCCTCCTGGAACTGTTTGAATTGAAACGTTCTTACTTTTAGAGACATTTCAAGGAAGCTCATCTTTTATAATAGTTCCTCATCTTGGAAATTACAATCCATTTCCACATCATTCGTGAGGAAGGCAATAGATCATCTGCAAAAATATATCTTTGACTTGTGTGTCTCCCTTCCTGGGAAAGAGCAAAACACTGTCATGCCCTGCTCATAGAATCTGCTAGATGCCAGTGAGCACTCATTGCTCTGCTGGTTCATCTTCCTCAGATGTTGTGTTTGGTCATAAAATGGTCTCCTCCAGAGGAGGTAACTGATGATGGTCAGCCAGATCTTCTCCTGGTGAACATGTCATCATCACGTTACACACAAGAAGTTGCGTGAAATGATTAAGCTTCTCCCAGAAGCTTTGTTGCCACTGAAAACCCTTCTTATGTCATATAGGATTTGGCACGTTTTATATAAAAAGTCAATGTCATGAAACATAGGTGTACAGCACGAGTTTTATAAGCCAGTGTGCGTGCCTTTAAATAACAACAGCATGATTTTCAGAGGGGTCTATCCTTTTCAGCTTGCATTACTCCCCTCCTGTTTTCCCCCCCAGGAGCCAACAGGGTTTCTCTTACTCCATAAGGATCAAGGCTAAAGGACAGAGCCTGTGTGGGAAGGACCTTAGAGACTGAAGCAGACAGGTTTGCCAGAGACACCTTCTCAGCTACATAGGGCAGAATTTGACCAAAGAGGTGAGACCATTAATTAAGTTGATCTGCTGAGAGATAAGTGCACAGCAACAAGATAGAGACCTTCGTTCCAACTCAGAAAAGCCTTCTCCATAACAGGGTCAAGGCACCTGCAGGCAGCACTGTTCACAAGAAATTCATCAAGAATTCAACAAGAGCAAATTACTCCTTCTTTGGGCACAGCTAGCTCCGTCCTGTGTCTTCGTTGCCACCCCAGATTCCCAGACAGAAGGACATCATCTGTCAGTGCTGATCTTGTTTGCAACACCTCAGGCTTTAGATAAAGGAAAGGGATGGGCACAGACCTCAAGGATCATCTTGGAAGGGAAGGAGCAGAAGAGCTTCAAATGCTGGGCAGCCTGAAGTCTCTGATCTCAAGAGGCACCTGCCTATTCCCAGGGGAAGTTGTCTGTCTTTAAAAATCAGTGATGTTTTCTACTGCTCCCCTGCGCACTTCTTCCCAGAGAAAAGACCCTTGTGCAGTGCTGAGTGGAAGTGGAGACCAGCCACTCCAACACAAAGAGTTCAAAAGGACAGGACGCTGACTGCCTGAAAGGAAAACCAAAACCCATGGGACTTTTCCTCCCCACCCCATGGAAAGGTATTTGGGACTCACAGAGTTTCTTTTCTCTCCTTTTTGTATGCAGCTGAAGAGGGGCTGGGGCTCAGCCCATGAACTCCTTCGCTCAGGAAGGCAGCAGTAATTGTTTTTCCAGCTGGATTGCACTGGCAGCATCCCTTGCTCCCCCCAGGCACCCTATGAATGAGGAGCCTTTATGGAGGTCTTCAGGGCTCTTTTGTTCACATGCCCTGGGCACAGAGGTACTTAGAGAAGGGCCAGGGCATCGACATAGCCCTGCTAGGTCTCTAACAGAAACATGTGAAAAATTTCAGGTGCCCTTGCGAAGCCAGTACCATTCCCATTTAGATACCACTGCGAATGGGTAAGCTCTTGGCTTAAGTTCCTGGACAGGGCTCATACACCGCTGTGGTCCGTAGGGTCAGATCATGGATTTCAGGAGAAAATACAGCATTTGCTTTGAGGAAGAGCTTTAATATTCAAATTAATGATGACATAGTGTGACAGGAAGGAGAGGTGTGTGGTAGGTAAGAAGGGGAGGAAGGCTTCTACCGGAAGACAGCAGTTTCCTCTGCGACTGTGCCCAGTACAGAGGACACAGAGAGAGAGGTTTCCCCCAGAAAGCCATAAATGAAGTACTGCTGTGAGGGCCTGTTGAGGATTGTCTCCAAAGATAAATGGAATATTTTCCTTATAGTGAACCACAAGAGAATGTTACTACATCCTGCTCCTTGCATGGCGTATAAATAGAAGGAGGAAAGGAATGACTAGTTAACTGTTTGAACTCCGTCTGGGGAAAAAAACTCTCAAGAAACCTCAAGAACTCACCCTATTAAGCATACAGGAAAATGTTAGATCTGGCACCTTAATTGTATGCTAATGACATCCTACCAGGAAGAAAAGCTTCAGATGTCTAAAAGAAAAATATATGACTGGAAAGGGTTATGTATGATCACAGAGCATTTTCTGACAACTATTCCCTCTTTCTTTTCGTCTTTTTTTTAAGCATTTGAAAAACAAAACAAAACAAAAAAAACAGACTGAAGAACTGGGTGAACCCTTGACTTTTGTGTTTGATTTTCAGCCCCTGGGCATGAACTGAAAACAAAACAAATCCTGCCGCAGAGAGGTTTGTCCAATGTGCAGACTTTCAATGACCCTTCTGTTCATAATATTTTTCCAATTCACTTTAGCTAAGATTGCAAATGGTCTTTACCCATCACCTTCTGGTGAACTTGTCTGCAAAATACTTACTATTTTCCTATAAATTTATTTGCTCCACATGAAAAAAAAAAAATCTCAGCTAGTATAAATAGGTAGCAAAGTTAATGAAAGTATATCCAGATATGCAATCCAAGTATTTGGTATGATTTTTGTTGACTTACTGGTTTGTTTGAATTATTATTTCCCAAAGACTTTGCATTACACCTGAATGCTTAGAGAACCCTCTACTGATAGCAGAAGCTAATGATGACATTTATTTGCTTTTATATTTGTATCAGCTTTTACATTTATATCAGCTTTTCTGACTTGTATTTACATCTATTCACATGTGGCACATTTATTGGCACTGAAATTCTACTGGATTTGATTGCTGAATATTCTTCTGCAAAACTTTTGATTGAGGATCTTAGTTCGCACACCATTTCAAGAATTGGTTTGACTGGTGCTGAAAACCAGGCCTGAAACTGCTGACGAGGAAGCCCATAACGCATTTGCTGGACCCCAAAGAGGTGGGAGACAGCCTGACGTGCTCAAGTCTTTCCTTCAAGAAACCTTTGCAAGCCGGAGATACTCCACAGGGCTCGGGGCGGGGGGAGCTATGGCAGGGTCCTCGCCTCATGGAGCTCACTGTGCGAACGGAGGGGCCTCAGCTCTTGTTTCAAGATCTGCAAAAACGATACTGCACAGACATCAAATGTGAGTGGAGTCAAATCTGTTTGCATATGTAATTATTGCAAAAATGAAAGGACAGGAGTAGCTCCAATCTATGTCTGGAAGTTATTGGAAAAAAAGAAAAAAACAAAAACAGCTCAGGAAGGACTACTGAATATTTATGGACAAAAAAAACCTGAACACAATCCTCCGTCATTATTAAAGCAGTCTCCAAAATAATGGTACAAAACTAGCCTTTGTAGCAAGTGGAAAAAATGCTTGAGCCCGGAATGGCAGCTCCAATCCTAGCTAGCACAGGGCTCACATGGCAAAGGCTGGGCCTGGCAGCAAGGGGAAACTAAGAAAAATGGCGATGGCAGAACAGATACTGTTGTAAAAGAATTAGTGTGTTTCCAGAAAGAAGTCACAATTCTGGAATAAAATAACTTCTATTCAGTAAGAGTCCCCACCCAAAGCGGTTATTCCAGGATAGCCTATGTGAGAAACCTAATGTGATAGGTTATAAGAAATAAACTGCAAGAAATAACTCTTGCAGTTATTTTCTCCAAATGGGCAAGTCTTTACTTACAAGGCTAGTTCCACTGACTTCCCAGGGACATCTCATATATGGAAATGCTGCAGACTTGAGATCACTACCTTGCTTGTTACAAAAACATTAAACTATGCTCCCATTTTGTTCCCCCTTTCTCCTCTGGGATGGCTATTTTTGCCTTTCATTAATATGGAGTCTATAATTCTCAGCAAAGGCTATGTGATAATCCCTTTAGGTTTTATTGAACATTTGGGAAATAGCCCTGATACTTGTAAAATAAATAGGGTGTTGTTTTCTCCTGGAGGACATAAGTTGGGTTTACTAGATTTGATTTATTAATTGAATAAAAACATGTTCTGTTAAGTTATACTAAAAATATTAGCCTTGTGTGTGTCACAAGGAGTAGCAGTCATGGGACACAACAGCCTGGTTTTCAAGGGATGTGGAAAGGAGACAGCTGAAGCTAACAAGAGGTTTTCTTCATGGCTAAAAGATGTGCCATTTACTTCGATATAACCAGGCCATATGGGCTAGCCAAAAGTGAAACCCCATCAAAGCTATTTGAGGTGTGTTAGCTTTACTTTGAGACAGTCTTGCCAAGATGAGCCTCATCCTCCTGCCATTTGGGTTAACTTTAGTGGCTTTGTTTAAGGATAAAACAGAAGGGTTGGGTTCCTCTCTGATATCTTTCAGGGCTGTTAGCTTTTGTCTGGCGAAAAAGATTCCCCTTCGTATCTTCCCAGTTCTTAGTAATGAAACGATCCCATTCTGGGAGCACATTATGGCAATACCTGAGCAGAGCTGCACAGCCTCAGCAGTTCCCCTCCACCTAAGGGAGTAGGTCCCAGCCCTCCACTGCCATCTTCCTCCTCCCTCCCTGCCCGAGGCCATTCGCTCTGGTTGCTGCACTTCAGGTAGCCCTGGCACTCAGCTGAGCTGAGCTGGTCAGGCAGTCATCAGATTCAAACTCATCAGGACAGCAGAAGACAGCAAAGCAGCAAGCTTTTTTTTCCCCCAAGTTCATGACCCAGTTAAGCGACACGCTTGCCTGCCAGAGTGAGTGCAGAGGAGAGGAAGGATGGCATGGCAGGGAGCAGGACACCAAGATGAGGAAAGGAAACTGTCAGTCTGAGCTGGGCTGGCCCTGTAGCCTCTCGTACTTCAGAGTCCCTGCAATGCTCAGGAGTGGTGGATCCCAGCACCGACTGCTTAGACATGCCATCCTCCGCTCTGCGTCCCTTCTCACCATCCCTGCTCCACCTCTGTTCCTTGTGTTGGGGGTGGGACACAAATGCCTTTTGCAGTGCTATGCAGAGCTAGGCACTTTCATATCTAGAGGTGCATTCCTCTCCTAATTTATAACTGAGTAGCTCAAGGACAGGTAAAAAAGATAGATAGGGTTTTTTGTGGGGAGGACACATAGTGCCTTGGTGGGTCAGCCACGCATACCAAAGGTTAAGCTGTCAATTAGACATTTGCTCTGTGAAATTCATGATCAGTCATGCATTATCAGCCTTTTTCAAAGAAAAATGGCCATGTGTTATTAACACCTGACAGACCTCATAGCAAGTTTCTCTGCCTGGGCAAGCTTTTGAGGACAGGTTCTTCCAGCCGCTTCCATCCCAGACAAGGTGATGTGGCCCTCACTCCTTATTGGCATTATTTATGTTCTCTCTGCCAATTAATAGGGAAGATGCTGTGCATATAGAGCCACCCCACCCATAGCATGGCGCTCTCCAGCTGAGGCTAACCTGACAGCTTCCAGCATGAGCTGAGAGCAATCACTGAGCATATGTGCATAGTATCTACACTAATACTGAGAGAGAAAAAATGTGGCTGCATGTGTCCATGAATGCACGGAGAAGTGGGTGTATGCTTGTGGACGTGCGTGGCTGTGCATGCAAGTGTGTCTGCACACCAGTGCTCACAGGCTTGTACGCACGAAACAGAGAGACAAGCAGATTTTGTCTTTGAAGCAGCTGGAGTCTGCATGAGTGAAAACGAACAACAGGAGTTCCTATTCCATCAAGACGGACAAATGGGGTCAGGGAAATTCTCCCAAAGCCTCCGCTGAACACTTCAGCTCACACTGCAGCACTTAACGTACCGCTCTTCACTTCCCTCTGCTTGATGGGGCTGCTAACTCTTTCCAGATGAATGTTGTTTATTTAGCTTATTGATTAAACCAGCTGCTGCAGCTAACAGGAACGCCAAATTTTCCAGAAAGACAGATATGAAACTAAAACTGGTGACGGTTCCCCTCCACCCCCCTTTCAAGAGGGTATAACTGCTCTTTGTGAAGAGGGACAGCTTGCATTACACAAAACTGCGCAGTTACAGAACCACGAATCTGAAGAGGAAATGAAAGCAAGTTCTGCTTGAAGGAAACTTCTAGAGCTTGGGTGGTTGTTTCTTCTTTTTTTAACACTAAATTACTAATTTCCTTTAGTATGAAAACAGAGATGGCATCAGAAAATACAGTCACTAAATCAGCTTGATTTGTAAAAATCTTTAGACTACCTTGCCACCTTGCCATAACCATAAGTGATGTGATGTGCTAGACAAAAGGCTTTGGGCTTGAATCGGGAAGAATGGGGAATTTCTTTTCAGCCTTTGCAGCACCACCTGCATTGGGAATGCAGCTCTTGGTGACCTTAAGAAGTTACCTGCAGACTGACTTCCTAGGGGGTTCATCACTGGAGCACCAGGTGAGCACTCCAGAGCTAAGGTCCCATCCCCTCACAGCATAAAGCTGTCTTCTTCTATCCCTGCTTCCCAAGCAGGGAACAAAGAGTGATTTGGACAAGTCAACGCAGCAACCCACCAACGTACCTGGAAACAGGCCTCAGCTCACCTCTGTGTTTGGTGTCCTAAGCACAAAGCCAGCTTTCCTCACTGCTAGCCATGCCCATGGCCTTCCCCTTTTTCGGTGGGAGGTGATGTGATTTCTTTCTCTGAGGAAGCTGTTGACCCATCTGTGCACCTGCATCCATCAAGCCGGGTGCAAAACTGCATTGCTCCTGTTTTTATTGAAAAAAAGGCCACTCACTGCCTTAGCTGGCACTCAGGGGGAGATGGTGGAGTAGCAAGCATTGCACATCTGTCTCCTGGCCTAGGCTCTTGCAGCTGCACCCATCCAAACTGCACTCTCATTGTCAGTGGGTCAAGTATTGTGTACTGGCCCCAGCAAAGTAAACTGCAAAGTTGTCTTTGATTTTACCAGGAGAAATCAGAGGCTCAGCTCGCTCAGTCTGCCATTCCTTTCTGCTCAGGATATGCTGGTCTTATAGCATCCCTCTGGCATGTGCAAGGAAGATCTTTGGTTCCCAACCTTCAAATGCTTTCACCTGCCTCTGCAACACAGTTGAAAACCTCCAGAGGGCAAAGAAGCAAAAGGATTAATATTATTATCAGAGTGCTGAGTTTGAGTAACAGATCTGGATACATAAAGCTGCGTAAGTACTTCATACCCTAGCATCTGAAAGGAGAAGTTGGGCAGAATCTAAACCAAACTGCCAAAGAACAAAAATTTTTATTATGGCCCATCCCAAAGACAATGCGGAGCACATCCAGCCAAGGTAATCAGTTAGATGTTAGGACACCCATCACAAACCAAACATACCATACGAAAGCTACAGGATTTCTTATGGAGCGATGTCCCCAGTCCCCACTCCCTTTGCCAATGCTGCAGTAGATCCAGCTACTCCATGTACCCATCACACCCATACCAGATGAGAGCTGTCATGTGCTGCAGTTCCTCTGAGGCTATATGAGTCCAGACAGTATAATGATTTTATTCTGCTCACTTTTCCCTTAGTAGGACACTGTATATCACTTCCACACTGCACTGCTGAATTTCACAAATCTTATAGCCCTCAGTTACCTTGGAGGCTCTTACTGCTTTCTGAAACTTGGCTGAAATGCCCACCAAAAGTTACTGCAGGGAGAGACAAATCAACAGGCAGACAGGCAAGCCCATCTCCATGAGTTAAAACAAACAACAACAAAAAAAAATCACACACGAGGACTGGCACAGTGCATGTGAAACACGTTCAAATGTCAGCCTGTAGAAGACTCAAAGCTGTGTGACGAGGCAGTGCCATCGGCTTTCCTGCACACCATTCCGGTGAGGAAGCTCCCCATGAAGCAACCACACCTTGCTTGTTAAGCTTCCAGAGGGAGGCACCAGGCTTGCTGCAGGCAAATGTCGAGCAGCCTGGAAGGAAATTGCCTTATTGTTCCCTCCTGATAGGGAGCTAACCTTAGGGAGCATCCAATTGAAAGCTATATGTTTTGAACATGCTCCCTTCTGCTAAGAAAACATCCAAGGGAGGACATCTTTCCTGCAGCTTGGAGAAATTCCAGCAGCCTGATAAAACATGACGGCTGTGATAGAAAAAATCCCAGAGGAAAAGATAGCTCCCAGTGATCTCCCTGCTGACTGACACGTGGCAGTGAGTGTTGCACATCTCCTCGGGCTCCTACGCTTTAGTATAATTCTTCTCCAAGATTTCTTACCACACAGAGCAGAGAGACAGCAAACAACTATTTTGCTGTGAGATGCCAATTTATCTGTAATACATCTAATTGAAACTCTAGTTGTCCTCATTTCTTTTTCTCCAGGAAGGAAGGAAGGGAGTTACTTCTGTACTAGAAACCAGTGTGCATGAAATGATTGAATTAGTGAGCATTTTCAAAGTTCACTTCAGCAAAAGACGCAGTGTTTGATCTCCTTCCCCTGCCACCACTGGCAGTATTCCCACTAGTTTCAACGGAAGCAGAAGGAGAGCTGACAGAGCTTCAGAGCTGACACCTCAAACAGCACTGACCTAAGTAAGTTACCAGAACGAGAAAATAAAAAAGAGTCTGAATGGAAAGCAAGACTCACCCCTCTAGGTTAAAGTGAGCAGAAGACACAGGTTAACCTAAGCACAGTAAAGTAGCAAGATGTAAATGAATGCACTGCACTGTTCAATGCTGTTGAAAATCAGAAAAGTTTCATTCAAGTTTCATGCAGGATATTTGAAAATTTTGTCCTCCTTCTGCAGTGTGCTTGTGCCTAGGCGCACACATGCAGGCAGCCAAGCATGCCAACAAATATAGATAAGATTTCTCTTCTCCCCATTTAGTATCTCCGCTCGTTGTATCTTTTTCAAGTGCCATGAAAGTCTGAAAGGCACAGAGCAGCTTAAAAGCAACCTCTCAGCCATACCGACCGGGGGTGCTTCTCCATTACCATTTTCCCTGTCAGACAGCTCTTACCAGAAAAGAGAGCACAAGTGATGGGGTCAATGAACAGGGCTGGGTTTTCCCTTTACCTTTTTACACGGAGGCTCCACCAAGCCCTCTTGAAAGAAACAAGCCAAACCAGTAGCACAGTAGTGCAAGAAGAAACCAGGTTTGCATGCAATTCTTGAACCTTCCTGTGGACCCTAACACAAGCTATGCATGGTTTTGGATTAAATCTCCCTCACAAAGCTCTTCTTTTCTTTCTTTCCTTTTCCTTTCTTTGAAAGTCATGAAGGAAGAGAGTGGCCACTCATCCAAAAGACTTCTCAAGAGAAAACAGAGTGCAGATATGTACTACTCCCATCTTGTGCTTTGAGACTGAAGTATGACTTGGAACTTGTTCATTTAGAAGTAGGAGATGTATGAAGAAATGAGGGAATGAAAGACAAGCTCTTCTCCACCCCCACAGGAAAATGCCCTCTTCGGTCTCTGAAAATCTCATAGAATCATAGAATTGTTAAGGTTGGAAAAGACCTCTGAGATCATCTAGTCCAACCATCAACCCCTCCCCTCTTCCCCCCTCCCCCCAAAAAGAAAAAAAAAAAAACAACCAAAA